>JAAVUA010000194.1:0-182574 GCA_014898875.1 Fusarium miscanthi
CCCCCCCCCCCCCCCCCCCCTCCTCTTGGCAAGAAGGACAGGGGTGTCCACTTAGAGTACCTAGATGTCCCTGTTTTCTCATCGGCCGAGAAAACAACACCGTTCCGTTATAAGGGACACCGTTATGAGCTAATTTGGATGACCATTCATAACTGTCATCCTTTTGTCCCGTGATTTTCGACAATGCTGAAAGGCTGAGACGCTTTGACCAGGTATTACCAGCATCCTGGAGTTCAGTGTGTTAAATGCTGCTTCGTGCCTCTGAGAATCTCGGTAGGCTACAGTACCGAAGGCGAGGAGGGACAGAATTAAGGTTGAAGTACCTATAGGATCGCTGCTGTGAAACTCAGATTATCGTGATCAAGTAGAGCCGTAGTACAAGATGTAGGTGGGGGGAGACTAAACTACACAGGTCCTTGGTTTGTCCTAGGCCTGTGATTGTTGGTGATACTGTGTTTTCTGACCAACAAGACGAGATGGACAACGGGCCGGTGCCAACCCAAGCTTGGTTACGCGATGGCATTTCAAAACTGTCTAGGGTGAAGGTCAATGCGAAAGGGTATAATCTATCTTTTCGTCTGCACGTGCTCAACAATGAAAAGCCCCGCGACTGAGGCATTACGTAGCACATTAATAAGGGAACTGGCGGGCATCATGTTGAATGTTTCGAGGTGCTCTTTCAATTGGCTCGCATCATGGTGAGTGGGAAACGACCTTCCGCGGTTGTGATTGAACAAAAGAAAGAAGCATTATCCCGGCTTATACGCAATGGATGCGTGCAAACGCAACACAACAACCCTGGACGCACGGCCTTTCAGCTCCAGATTCGCTACTGGTCCTGAAATCACAGGAACCAAGCGAGCATCTGCACCCTGGTAAACCTGAGAGAACCATTCACACAATTGTCTGTCTCTTGGGCGAGAAATCTCCTGTGCTGAGTGCCGCTCGTCCTTCATAGACGTACGTTGAACAATATAGGTACTACCTAATCATCCAGATTACAGTTGGCCTGTGCTGTTTGTTCCCTGTGTTTTATGGAAAAGAGTGTACGGAGTACCGCTTGCCGGATATTGCCCGGACATGAAATAGGAGAATAACTGCCGTGCATACAGTTCCTGAAGGGCTCTTTTCAATAAGGCAAACCTCGTAGTGTGGGTTGGTACGGAAGACAGGACTCGTTAGCCCCAGAGCGAAGGATTAGCGAAAAACAATGTATTTCGCCTCGCAACACAGGTATCGGCCTTTTTTTTTGGCATGTGCATGATGCTAGACTGTGTCCTGAGTCCTCATGAAGGAATTAACAGCGGCTGTCCCGGGATTTGGGGTCTCTGTTTGATTACCGGCGCCTGACCTGGCTTGGGTTAGAGAACGAGCACTGAGAACAGACGTTAATGACAACAACCGTCAGCTTCCTCTACCCCTGATAGTTAATGACTTCTTCGATATTCTTATAATTATGGTAAATCGTAGGGTAGTGCAGTGTCATGGAAAAAGCGATAACCACGTAGCCTTCACCACAAGAGTAGGAATGAACCAAAGCGTCGTTATGTGTACATCGTATGTAACTTGGGGTAAGGAAAAAGAGAGAACATTGCCGCTGATAATGGACCAGTTGTATCCAGGTCCCACAACTCAAGCTCATATCAACAGTCAACAATCATGTCCTGTCCTGTTTCGACCCAATTGTCTTACAATGGCTACCCTAGCCTCAAGCCTCTGAAGTGCTAACATTAGTCTGGCGGAGCCAAAACTGCTAAGAACGTTTGACCGTTGTGTTTGCATTTGTCTCCAGGAACCATCTAAATATGCCAACTGATCCAGCGCCACTACTGTACGTGCTCAGAAGAGGCGTTTTACATGCCGTCCCGCCTTCATAGTCTCTAAAGAGTACAGAAGACGACGTCTCATGACGACGATGGAATCGACTGGAAGGCAATTCATCATCATTGACAGATGGTTATGTGGCGTAGGCATGTATGGTATACGCAAGGGACTCGATGTTGGCCAGCCTTACCATAACCAGCTGCAGCAGTATTTGTTGATATCTCTTTCCACACCCGGAACAACTCCGCATAGCACAAGATTGCACACCTCACCTGACTGGAGTTTCTGGGATACAGGACAGAACCCAACGGCTGAGAGATTGCAAAACGGTCCCGAGTAAACCCTCAATTTACCGCTTCACGATGGGCAAGAGGATTAATGGGCCCGCAGTGCCAGTTCAAATGAGCAGGCCCTGTTAGCAGCGGAAGCCGCCGTCAGTACCCGTCACATTGTGCAGCTGAAAGAAGAACACAGCTCGAAGACACGGAGCCGCCTTGCGGATCCTATAATATGAACCTGCAGTGGATGCAACTCGAGACTCATAACAGTTTCCTGAACGTTGTATTCAACGATTGACCAGATTTGACTGTATCATAGCTCAACTAGCAAGCAAATCATCACAACTGCTGAACGTCAAGAGTCAAAATCACCAGAATTATTGGACTCAAGCATTTCACAATTTCAGTCAACAGCTCTTAACAGATCCCAGAATCCATCAGCAACAGTAACTGATGTCTGCCGATGCCAGGAACCGGCTCCAGCAGCCGGGTATCGCGCTGAAGCTCAAACAATACACCGGCGGCGTCCGGCTGGATGAGGCCTTGATGGAGAGGATGAAAAATTCGAGATTATGTCCCGGGGTTCAGGGATATCCCTTGGAGCAATTCAGTCATGGTTGTTCCTGAACACACGCCCGTGGACACCCCTCATCCCCTTGTCCAAACTCCAAGACCTCCCCCAGGAGCGGCGTCCTTTTTTAGCGCAGAAAGACCCTTGTCAAGATCCCGCATCCCAATGCCACACCCACCACGTCTTTAAACTTGACATCAAGTCTTCAAGATGAAGAAGACGACTTTACTATACAGGTTTTGGAGTCGACTGAGTTGAACCTCAATCGCCGCTTCAGACTTGGAGCATAATTTGACCTGGTTCTAAAGGAAAGACTAAAGGGAGAATATCGAACCCTCAGGACCAATCACTATGTCACTCTCATCAACCTGGCGGCCGCCGAAGTCGATGGAGCCAAGTGAGATCGATTTAGCATTGAGAAAAGAGAGAGATCAACTCAGCTCGCTCCCATGGAAATTTCCGGGGGTCTGTTTCCCCTTGCTGATGTTCACTGCTAATGTCTCAACTGTGGCTTTGAACCTGGCTGGTTCAGATATCAAAATGATAGAGACAACTGCTTGGGGTCCAGTCTAGGTAGAGGAGCTAGACATGGATTAGTTTTGTCCATCTCCCCAAAAGCAAGCTCTTTATTCCTCACCCCTCCGTTTGATCATCTTTTCGACTCAGAAACCCCATCCTCACTCTGGTTTTGCGGCGCCCTGACTAGATCGACCACCCACCCCCAGCCCATGCCCATGCCCATGCCTGGTACCCGCCCGTGGGGAGGGGTTTGAAGTTCTCAGTCTACGACGCAGGCCAGCTTATGACGAGACCCGGGCTACTTTCTGTTACAATCCCAGGGCCTGGCCATAGAGTACTAGACTTGGTAGACCCGCCTTGAAGAGGATCTCCGACCTGTACCATTCTATTGGCTCCAAGATATTTTGACCCTTGTCGCACATCAACTTATCTTCTGAAGCCAGAGGATATATACTTGGGTCTTTCCTCTGAATTTCTGTGCCATCTAGTCAAGTCTGTCTCACAAAGAACCATCCCCAGGACTTCAAAACTTTATACAATCACTTCTTTCTACATCATATCTACTCTTCTATCATAGTTCAGGTCCCTCTTGCCGCCTTTATACACTTTGCTCCGGCCCTTCTTGATCATCTCAAGTAATACCAAGTCTTTCTTGACTTACTCCGTTTGAATCAGTCCAAGCAACAGAGACTATCAGTCTTGCTTTGAGAGCAGGACTGACCTAAACTGGCAAATGGCCCTTACAGCCCAATCTTCAGACGCTCCCAACTGGGGACGCTGGTCGCAACAACTTCCGGGCGACTACACTATGATGGCATCTCCACACATGCTTCCTTTTGACTCTCGAGCTACCACTACTGGTCCTCTCCAACGACCTGTCATGGCACCTTACATGGTTCAACCATCCTACAGTTCAGGCCCAGTGAATAGCCTCACAGCACCTCACTACCAGGTTCCCAATCCCTATCACTTCGGAGGATATCAAGGCCCGCCCACGCCTCCGCACCACTCAACGCCTTTCAAAATAGAATACAATGGTCGCCGACCTATGGGACATGATAGCGACCACGGCCGAATTCCCTCTTTTTCTCGGGAGATGAAGTACACATATGCCGAACAAGCACCTTCCCCAGCACGGAGCGACTCGCAAGCGTCGACTGTCAGATCCTCGGGTACCAACCCATCTATGGGCTCAAAGACTATCACTTCCAACGAAACTCTCAACCCTGGTGATCAGATCCACTTCGAAACAGAAGTGGATGAGCTGATGAAGGCCATCCAACGCAAGGCAGACCTACACGTCGATACAGTACAGCAGCCACTCACTCCTGGAATGTCTCCTGTCTCCGAAGCAAGCTTTGAAAGTCAAGGAACACCAGGTCCTATGGACAACAAGACAACTCGAAAGAGATATCGCTGTGATGGCCCCAATTGCCAGAAGAGTTTCACCCAAAAGACCCATCTCGACATTCATCGCAGGACACACACTGGCATCAAGCCATACGTGAGTGAGAACCTCCGTAGACGGTGACTTTTAACTAACACCTTTAGAACTGTGACTTTCCTGGCTGCGACCTAACCTTCTCTCAACTTGGTAACCTCAAGACTCACAGACGTCGTCACACTGGCGAACGCCCGTTTGCTTGCGACAAGTGTGATCGCCACTTTGCTCAACGCGGCAACCTTCGCGCCCACCTACAGACTCACCAAGGCCTCAAGCCCTTCATTTGCATTCTCGACGATTGTAACAAGACATTCTCACAACTTGGAAACATGAAGGTATGTGTTAATGGTGCCCGAGCCAGATGATGTTCTAATCAGCTGTTAGACGCACCAAAACAACTTCCACAAGAAGACACTCAAGAAGCTTACAATGAAGTTCGCCAAAATCATTGCCTCGGGCGAGGAAGTATCCGAAGCCGACCGCGAGCTTTTCGAATACTTTGCCACGCACTACAAGAACAGCAACAAAGGGATCAAGGGTAGAGGAAAAGCCCGCACGGTTGCTGACCGCAAGGCCAAGGCATCCCAGTCTCCTCCTGTTAACACCATGACAGCTGTGCCCCAATATCCTCTTCCTCAAATTGCCTCAACACCAGTGACTCCTCACGGACTCCCTGTATCGGGCAGCCTCGCTTCTTACAGTGTGACTCGAAGCCAGCCCGGTCCTGTCAACCACATGTCTCGCCAGACTCACACTGGTGGTTATGAGGTGTATGACATGCACGGTCATCACCACATCCAGCCACCGAACAACAACGGCATGTTATATGAGACCGGTAGCACGCGCGAAATGGGCTACCATGCGCGCATGTACTGAGAACCCATCGTTCGTATCAGGATGTGTAGCTACTGCAAAACTTGGATATTTCTCGGCAGCGTCACGCATTTCATTTCACCAAATTTACAACAGTACTACCTTACGGGAGGCACAACAGCGGTTCCATTTTTGAGAAAGAAAGAAAAAGCAGAATTTACAGAAGCGTTGTTTTAGGGGAGTTGAAAGATTGGTCTCTTCTCTAGAGGCCATAACGAAGCGGTTGATTTTCTGTGGGTGGCTATCTGAGCACAATGATGCAGGGGATTCGCCCTCACCTTTCTCTTTTTGCTATTTTGATACCAATCGCATCAAGCCCTGCAGAAACCTCTCCAGTTTCCTCCATTCAAGGACAGCTTGGCTTATCATTCTATTAATTGGCGGTCTTTGTAAGAGGATGTAAGGGAGCGGGTGGCTTGGTTCATGATTTACGGCGGTCTAGGAAAAGGCGGTCTCATCTGCCAGAGCGGTCTTGTCTTTTTTCTTGTTTCTTTCGTCCCCTCACTTCTTTCTTTTCTTGATGGTTTTGGATACGCGAGTGTACGCACTGGCTTCAATTGCTTTTCGGAGTTGTATGAACGGATATACCATTGGTTATTAGACCATTTTACGAGGGTTGGTACACTGAATTTCGAGTTATTAGACTCAAAATTAGATGGCAGCATCTGAAATAATGAAATGGGAGCAAAAAAAGGTCGAAAGTAGCCACAGGGGGGCGAAATCGAGACATTGGCGTCCAAGATAGTAGATAATATGAATTTAACAAATGTACTCTTAGAAGAACACTCCAGAGCCTTTCGCCATGACCAAAGATGTGTCGATTGACAGGAAGACAAATAAACAAGCAAGCCAACCAGTGCGAAACATCACCGCTGAGATGGGGATGACTGCTGGCATCTATCATCGCAGGCTCAAATAGTAACGGCGTCTTTCTGGACCTTTCTAGCCCGGAACAAAATAACCGAACTGAACTGTTTTAACCATAATCACCTCAGTGCCAGCCATGAAAGGACTAAGGGAAAGAGTACATGGCAAAGATGATTGCTTTGAAAACCTGTCACCCAAGCCTTGAAGGGGCACATGATAGTAGAATCCTTGAATAGGACCCTCTAGTCTAAGTCACTGACTGCTGATCAAGAAGGCAGGGGATCACAAGTAAAACCAAGACACGGATGCCCCAAATTAGGAACCTTGGGGGCTGTAATGCTGCCCAAGCCCATCGGAGAGAAATTGACAAAGCTGAACCGAGCTGTAAGGCCTCGATGGAGGATGATAATCCCAGTGCCGAGATCGAGTTATCAGGGGCTCGGATGGAGATGATTGATTAGAGTCCAGGTAAAGTATGGCTAATGTTGTCTCGCTTACAGTTGGCGGTTGTCCATATGAAAAGAGGCACTGCTCGTTGTGGGGGAGAGACATCCATGAGGAACAGGACATACCTAAGTGAGGTACCGAATGACCACGCATATTGGCAGAATGCAAGAGATATTGTAGGGGTTGATATGAAAGGTGAAGATGCCATGTGAATACATGTGATGGTAATGCACATGCCGCTTGCTATTGAAATAAGTTACAACTCATGAACTGAAGCTTCTCGGTTTCCTCAGACTGACTGCCCACTTCCAAAGCCCTTCGAGCTATCGCAGATAGCAATAAATGATTTATCCATAGCTCACAACTACAATGACACTCGCTCTACATAGCATGCGTACAAAATGCAGACTGTTGTAGATTAGGGCTGCATACCTCTCTTTCTGGCTTTGATCGACAAGCCCCTCCCCTAAAATTCACCGCCCCGCCTCTGCTCTCTTCTCTCTCTCTCCCCTGGATGGCCAGCTTCTTTCAAAGAGCCTAGCAAACGCACATGAAAATGGATCTACTCTCATGCATACGCACACGAAGCCTCATTTCGTACCTCTGCATCTCAACCATGTGGCAGAGCACTTTGGGTGGGATCCTCCCTTCACCGCCGTCCGTAGATAACGTTGCAATGGCACGGCCCGTCGTGTCATTGTCCGCCATTCCATTTTCCCTCCAAGTTTTAAAGAAATGAGGCTTTGCTGATCTCGAGGGCTGTAGATGCAAGGCATGCAAGTCGAAGTGGGTTTTCCTTTTTCGCCTCCACAAAGCCGTTGATGCTGTTTGTGCACGCAATGCACGTTCCTTGTAACGTGTGTGTGCTTTAGATGCAAGATGGGCTTCTGCTGGGACTAAGATCGATGCGCCTAGACCAGAGGCTGGAGAAGTTGGTTCTAAAGGCCGTTGCAGGGCTGGCTGAGACGGGGAGTGCAGGCGCAGATACACGCGCAAGCGACGTGTGTGATCCATTCATTGTCCACATAAGACGGTCGTTTCATCGGAGTGGCAAGATACACAGGCAAGACGGGGCGGGAGACAACAAAGACAAGACAGTGAGACCCAAAGGAGCAAGTAACTAACATTCGCGTATCAGTCCCGCCGTGTCGAAACCTGAAGTCAGCCCGAGACTGGCCTGTTGTGGACTTGGATGCGCAAGCACTCGATGCATACCATGTCCATGTCCTTGCCTATTCCTCAACAATTCGATATGCAAGGGAGTTGTGTTTTCTGTACGCATACGTAGGAATGCGTCGATTTGTATGTATACGTGCATGCATGTAGAAATTCTTCAATAAAAGCCGTACCGGTACTGCACTGACCGACCTGCGGTGATGTTTTGAGGCCTAAAGCGTACGAAGAGTGCAACAATCTAACCTCCATGTAGCGTTGAGACAAACAAGATGTTGTCACCGCTCTGGATCTCATAGGCCTCCTCACCTTCGAGCTCCCAGTCTGCATCATTGATCAGAACCAGGATACCTGGTCGACTAATTGCCACCCCTATTAGCGACAAAGACAATCAAATGAGGTAGGAGATGAATTGGAGAGCTGTTCGAACCAACACGGCCGTGGCCATGGTCAAGGGGAGTGTGTATAGCGATACGAAGACATAAACGGAGATAGGGAGTAATCGGTGGCCAAGACGTACAGGTGGTTGTCTAGAACAAAGAGATCTTTGCGAGAATCATCCATGACATTCTGACATAGATAGTCAATCAAATACGCAATGTCAACGGGTTTCCCGTCCTGGTTTGCCGCGGGAATGGTCAGCGCATGCTGCCTCTTGTTGGAGAAGAGCATCTCCAGGCCGCCGCTGCAGTGCCACAATGTTAGCTCAGTGGACAGGATGGCCAAGAAAAAGCAAAGGTATCGAAGAGAGTGCAGAGAAGAGACTCGTTGGAAGCGAGAATCCAGGCACAAGCGTGGTTCAGGTGGACACTCCCGCCAGGAGAAAATTTGATAGCGCAGAGGGGGGTGGACTCGAGTCTGACTCTGAGCCTGAGTCAAGACCGTGCAAGCGGGAGCTGATAGATCATATAATACATGCAAGATGAAAATCTTGGTGAAGCGACTTACGAGAACTCGACGTCGATGTTGAGCTTGGGGGTCGATTCAGCCATTGTGACCGAGATGTGCAAGTTGAGCCGGAGTGACGATCTGGGAGCGTGATCCTGATGCTACTGCTGTCAACTGATCGCGAATTTGCTTTTGCAGTAGTGGATGAAAGGTGATCCCGAGGTATTGGTTGGCGGTAGCGAAACTGTGTCCAAGGTATCAAAGAGATGTGGTGTAAGAAGCTAGATTACCCTTTTACAATGGAAACGCCAGATTTTATGTTCAGCAACGAGAGGAAGATGAGTAAACGGAGAGGATGGTATCGCGACTGAGAATGTTTTCACTGATGTCTCTGTAACAATAGACCCGTGACCTTTGGTAGACAGTTCACATAAATTGCCTTTCTTTCATGTGTTGGTGTTTGAAGCCACCTGCAAGAGTGAATCGGATGACATAAGCAAGCTGGTCCAAAAATCTCAGCAGGAGGTCTCTACAGCCAATCAGAAGTCAAGAAACACACACTTTTCAGACTCATATTTACAACCTTTAAAAATAACGTCTTCACGTCAGAGACGACAAAAGGCGATAGGGACCACAATGGGCTCAAGACACGCCTCCATCGAATATCTCTCCTCGGGGGCCAACCGGCAGACCGCTGTTGCGGACTGGAGTCAATGCGGGATCTTGGCGTTTGGAGCCGATATTAACATTGCGTTATGGCGACCTTTGGTTAGTATTCGAGCCACTTTGCTGTTTTAATGTCAATATACCCTGCTTTGCGCTTCTTTCTGGCAGACCATCTAGGTGTTTTGATACTAACATATGTGAAGTCGGAATCTCCCAGGGGAGTCACAAAGCTGCTCAATGGGCATAAGAGCACTGTCAAGGCCTTGACGTTTCTCCCCGAAGGAGACCAGGATGAAAACTCATTTCTTGTTTCTGGCTCAGACGATAAGACCGTGATCATCTGGAAAGCATCTCGCAACAGTGATGAATTCAAGCCCATCCACACCTCAACGGAGCACACTGCAGCTATCAACTGTATCGCTGCCTTGAGGATCAAGGGAGCCCAGAAATGGATTATCGCAACTGGAAGTGCAGATGCCTCCATAAGAATATGGAACCTCGAGAATGATCAGCTCACTCTACTCCAAACCGTCAAGACGACACCCAAATACTTCCCCATGTGCCTATCACTCAGCTACGCTGGAGATGAAGACGATGTTTTGGTGCTGGCATCCGCTGGCACAAGAGATATCGTGCAGATTTTCACAGCTGAGGTTAAGTCAGAAAATGTTCAGTTCGATGTGCAAGCCACTTTGACAGGACATGAGGGTTGGATACGGAGCCTGAGCTTCGCCAAAGAGACACATGCCCCTGACAGTGATCTGTTACTCGCCTCAGCGAGCCAGGATAAATATATCCGTATCTGGAGATTCCATCAGGGAAGAGAGCTGCCCGCTGCTGCTGCTAGTGGTTCAGACCCTTCCAGCGACACATACCTCCCCGGAAAGTCACCCTCCAACAAAGCACATCGTCTTCAGTCTGCTGGCAAGGACTTCTCCGTTACTTTCGAAGCACTTCTTTTGGGCCACGAGGACTGGATATACAGTGCACGCTGGCAACGACAGGATGACGACAAGCTACAGCTGCTCTCGACATCAGCCGATAACTCGCTCGCCATCTGGGAAGCTGACTCTAGCTCCGGAATCTGGGTCAGCATGGCGAGACTTGGTGAAATTAGCAGGGAGAAGGGTGCGACAACAGCAACTGGAAGCACAGGCGGGTTTTGGACGGGCTTGTGGTCTCCTGATGGTAAATCAGTAGCCTGCCTGGGCCGTACTGGTAGCTGGAGACGATGGGAATATGTCCCCGCGGAAGACTTTTGGCAGCCATGCGTTGCTATTTCTGGGCATACCAGAGCTGTTACAGGTATAACGTGGGCCAAGAATGGTGAATATATCTTGTCAACAAGCTCTGACCAAACCACACGACTGCATACACGCTGGGACAGACCAGGAAATGAGACATGGCATGAAATGTCCCGGCCTCAGATTCACGGCTATGATCTCAACTGTATTGACTCTGTGGGAGCTTCTCAATTCGTCTCAGGGGCCGATGAGAAACTCATGCGTGTCTTTAGCGAACCCAAAGCTGTTGCCTCGATGCTGAACCGTCTTGCAGGCATTGGTGGTGGCATGGACGTTCAGAACATGCCGGATGCCGCCAATATGCCAGTCCTGGGACTATCTAACAAGGCAATCGATGCCGTGGAAGACGACCAAGAAATTCAGCCCATTGACGACCGGGATCGTGAGGCCATGGATCCGGCCTCGATAGTCAAAAAGTCGCATTTGGAGATCAATCATCCCCCCTTCGAGGAGACACTCTCAAGACATACTTTGTGGCCGGAAACTGAGAAGCTGTATGGACATGGTTACGAGATTTCTTGCCTCGCAGCTAGCCACGATGGCACTCTCGTCGCCAGTGCATGCAAAGCCAGCTCGACCAACCACGCCGTAATTCGCCTATTCGAGACAAATCGTTGGACTGAGCTCAAGCCGCCTCTGACAGCACACTCTCTAACAGCCACCCGCCTTCGGTTCTCCTCTGACGACCAGTTTCTCCTAAGTGTAGGACGTGACCGTCAATGGGCTATCTTTGAACGCGCCCCTGAGGATGAAGCTGCGTACAAGCTCCTGCAGATCAATCCCAAGGGTCACACACGTATGGTCCTTGACGCAGCGTGGGCGCCTGCGTCATCTACGGCGCCAGTATTCGCAACTGCTGGCCGTGACAAGCAAGTTCGCATCTGGGCCGCCAAGCCTAATGAAGATGGAAAGCTCCAGTTCTCTCAGACAGCCTCCATCCCGACTGCATCCCCTGTAACATCCGTCGATTTTGTCCCTCGGGTTATTGACGGTAGATTTGTCTTGGCAGTTGGCACAGAGCTTGGCCGACTCAGTCTTTGCCTGATCAAGGAGGATGGAACTGATGTCACGGAGAAGCCTGCGTATGAGGAGTAAGTGCTCGTAAACCACCGATATAAGAGAATCAATTGCTAACGTTGCCTATAGTTACTGTTTGCCCAAGGCTGTTCATCAGCTTGCATGGCGTCCTACCGTGCGAGAGGGGGCCGAGAGGCCATTTGAGGTGGCAGTTGCAGGAGAGGATAGTTCACTCAGAGTATATGCTTTCAGCCAGGTGTATCTTCAGGTGTCTGCAGACCCATAGAACCAAAAGTTATCATTACGACGTTACCAGAAATTTCCTTCACATCAAGACCAGCGGCTTGCTCGTCTTCGCACAGGCCGAATGGTGAGATGAACAGCGGTGATATTGAGTAAAAATGTATTATCATTACAGCCATCTATTGGCTAAAGTATTGTAGATCCATGTCCATTATATCGTATACCAGATGAAACCCGAGCCATGTCTCACGGACCTTTGATTAAAGACCGGCTCTTACGACTCATCAATGAAAAGCCTCCTCGTTACGGGGCCATTTCTGTGCCAATGTCCAGCATGTATGCATTCCAGAATTTTCGCGTGAGCGACCCAGTGCTGGATTTTATAGTTCTCTCACAACCGTCTCGACAGTCTCCTTCGTAATATCTACGACACTTGCAGTTGTCCCGGACAGCGCGCTCGCAGACATATCTTTAACAGCTTCCTGCACCACCTCGGCAACATCAATGTGCTCTCCGTTGATATAGTACCAGGCGCGACCGACGAGGAAAGAGATGTGATGCGGGAGGTAAAGACAAGCGGCGATGAAGGTCAAACTGAAGAGCAGGAAAACAATAGAGCCTGGGGCGATGAATTAGTATTCTGAAGATGACACCTTGAAACGTACGGGATTGCAGATAACATACTGAAAAAGAACTTCTCCCAGGGCGTGAACATGTACACACTGAAAGTGACCTCCAACTGGTATTGCTTGAGGCTCAACCACTTGCGAAATGATCCAAGAACGGCCATTGTGTCGAAATGAAGGATCAGAATTTGTTGTTGAATCGCAGATATCAGTAGCCGTCGTCGTAGAATTGCCGCGTGCTGAAATGAATGGCTCGAAGTGGTAGATCCAGGGGAAAAGGTTGAGGCAACGGAGAATACAGGATCAGGGAAAGCCCGGCCCTCCTTTATCTGGGCTCCTTGTGTCTTTATCGTACCGACGCTCCCGAAAATTGGGTACCGGATGCACCGCAGGGAAGTGCTATAAGGCTTTCATGTATTGAAACTTACAGGGGGTGCGGGTCTCTAATTTACTGGATCACTATCTGGCTGTGAGCCGCTGACACGCGACTGGCTCGTGGCTCGTGGCTCGTGGCTCGTGGCTCGTGGCTCGTGGCTGTGGCTGTGGCTTCCTCATGGCACAGGAAGCCGAAATCAGCCTCGTCCACAGCGCTTAATCTTCATCTTAACCTGATTACGGCTCTAATTCACGGCCTTGGCACGAAGCATCTGGTGATTTTGTTGAATGTTTGTATTCAATGGCATCGTAATGACGCCGCTCAAACTCCTCCGAACCATCCGCTATAGCACTCTTGCAGCACTTCCAATACGGACCTTTCACAATACATCTGTCTTGCTAGCGAAAGCTCTCCCTCCTCGGCCGAAGCCCCCGCCTGAGTCTGAGATCGAAGAGTCCTACATCAAAGGTAGCGGTCCTGGTGGACAAAAGATTGTACGCATACCCCTTTTCTAGCACTGCCGCTATTTCTCAATCCTCGGAAGTCCTTTTGACTTACATAGTTGTTACATTAGAATAAAACCAATTCCGCAGTTCAGCTGAAGCACATACCCACTGGCATCGTCGTCAAGTCTCAGGCAACCCGTTCGAGAGACCAGAACCGGAAGCACGCTCGTGAATTACTCGCGCAACGTGTTGATGAACTTCGCAATGGAGATCAGAGTCGATCGGCTATTGTCGGCCAGGTAAAGCAAAAGAGAGCTGCAAGTGCTTCGAAAAAGAGTCGTAGGAAGTACAAGAAACTTGAGGAAGAGAAGGCCGCTACGGCTGCTGAAGCTGAAGCAGAGGGACGTGACCCAACCACAGACGACAACACAAACAATTGCCAGGCTTCTCAACTCCTAGACACCACAAGTAAAACGCCGTGATCAATGCCCTATGGAAGCACTTGTCAGGACATAATTACGATATCATGTATGTGGACATGCTTAATGTACGCAAAGGAGCAAACATCATGTCATCACCTCGTTTCATTTCAAAAAATTCTAAGCGGAAAGTAAAAAAGTATTTGTATGTCAACCTCGGCTTCTACCCCTAGGCACGCATTACACGCGCAACTACAACAAAGGGGCCATCACATCTCTTCGTAAGCGCAACGCCCACCCTTCTGACCATGTCAAAAACTTTTCGTAAATATGAAAGTCGACTTTGACGTTTGCCAACCACCCAAAGCTTAGCGTCTGTCGCCACCTCCATGATCTTGTCGTCGTTGCGCGAGTGGGAGGATTTGGTTTGTCGGTCGGGTAGCTTGGTAAGTCAGCAAGAAGCCTCTCCAGTCACCAGGAGCTTGACACACCTTAGAAGCACTTGCGGTGAACGATTGAGGGACCGCTCTCGTCGTACTCCTGCTTGGAGATCCACATTTGCTGGAAAGTGGACAGGGAAGCAAGAATGGAACCACCGATCCAGACGGAGTACTTTCGCTCGGGAGGAGCAATGATCTTGACCTTCATGGAAGAAGGAGCAAGGGCAGTGATCTCCTTCTGCATACGGTCGGAGAGACCAGGGTACATGGTGGTACCACCAGACTGAATGGATGTTAGAACAATTCGGACAGCTCATTCTCACGAAACTTACCATGACAATGTTGCCATAGAGATCCTTTCGGACATCGACATCACACTTCATGATGGAGTTGAAGGTGGTGACATGGATACCACCGCTCTCAAGACCCAGGACAGAAGGCTGGAAGAGAGCCTCAGGAGCACGGAATCGCTCGTTACCGATAGTAATGACCTGACCGTCGGGAAGCTCGTAGGACTTCTCCAGGCTGGAGCTCTGGGCGGCAGTCTGGATCTCCTGCTCGAAGTCGAGGGCGACGTAGCAAAGCTTCTCCTTGATGTCACGGACGATTTCTCGCTCGGCGGTGGTGGAGAAAGTGTAACCGCGCTCAGCAAGAATCTTCATGAGGTAGTCGGTAAGATCGCGACCAGCCATGTCGACACGGGCAATGGCGTGAGGAAGGGCGAAACCCTCATAAATGGGGACAACGTGAGTGACACCGTCACCAGAGTCCAGAACGATACCAGTGGTACGACCGGAGGCGTACAGAGACAGAACGGCCTGGATAGAGACGTAGAAAGCTGGGGCGTTGAATGTCTCGAAGACAATCTGGGTCATCTTCTCACGGTTGGACTTGGGGTTGATGGGAGCCTCGGTGAGCAGGACGGGGTGCTCCTCGGGGGCGACACGCAGCTCGTTGTAGAAGGTGTGGTGCCAGATCTTCTCCATGTCGTCCCAGTTGGTGACAACACCGTGCTCAATGGGGTATCGCAGGGTGAGGATACCACGCTTGGACTGAGCCTCATCACCAACATACGAGTCCTTCTGACCCATACCAATCATGATACTGAGAACTTGTCAGTGGCCAGCCATCAAGGAGGCGGCAGAATTGCCGCTGTAGCTACAACTTACCCATGATGACGGGGGCGACCGACAATGGAAGCTGTTTACAAAGTTAGCATTGAGTTTCCTGTTAATTTGCGCCCAGGACATGCGATATCAATTCTTTGGGCGCTGAGGCTAGAAAGTGGGGTACTCACGGAAAACAGCTCGGGGAGCATCATCACCGGCGAAACCGGCCTTGCACATACCCGAACTGATATCAAGTTAGCTATCATGGATATGCTGAAATCGTCCTGCACCAATCCAAAGACCAAACACTCCCAAGCATCAATGTCGAGGCCGGTGTCGGGCATCGGACAATGCGGTGGCAGATCTGGTCCAGGAGCACACAGAGGCGGGGAGATAGTCCAGAGGTCGGTGAGACAGGCGGGGGGAGCTTACCCATTGTCGATAACGAGAGCAGCAACTTCTTCTATAAAGCGAAATACAAATCAGCGTGAGTCTGGGGATGATCTTCGCGATGCAAAACGGATTGTTTAGGTCCGACGATGCAGCGACGCGGTATGATGCGACGTACCCTCCATGGCTGTGGATTACGGTGTGTATGGGAAAGCTGTCCAGAAACGGGATTAGCGGCCAAGAATCAAGGAAGAAAAGACGGAGAGCTATAAAAGAAGAGAGACGAAAGATGCAGTAATTAGTAGGTGGAAGAGCAAGCTTACGGGAAAAGAAACGTTGAATGGAGAAGGAGACGGAGGTCGGGGGTTAGAAGAGTTGAAGAGAAGTAGTTTGGGATGGAATGGGAGAGGGAAAGAGACGGAGGCGGGAGAATGGGGGAGGGGGAAAGGAGACAAGTATCGCCGGGCGACGCTGTCACAAGAAAGTTGTGGGCGGGCCCCGAATTGCTGAGGTGGACACTTTGGGGACAAGGGGGGGCAAGAGACCGCCTGCCAGAATTGGGTACCTAGGGAAACTGAGCAGACGAGGCACAGTCTAGAGCAGGAGCGAGAGCTGCACTCTAGGTTGCTATTGACTGCTAAGTTAGGGGGGAAATAGAGGCGGGGCAATCAGGAAAACAGGTCTTTCCAAGCTGCTCGCCGCTTTACTGATTGGTTCGTGGTGGTCGTAGTGCAGAGAAGGATGCCCTGAGAGCAACTTTGTCCCAGTGGTTGCAGAGCAGCGGTCGCAGTGGAATGGTTATAGCGGTGGCTGAGGTGGAGAGCTCACCTACAACAGTAATAGAGGTTTGTGATGGCCAATTCCTTGGAGAATCGATATCGAGGCAAGTGGTCGTGATTCAAGCTCAGAATATCTAGTGATTCCTTCGAATCAGGTAGTGATTCTCTGTCAAGCTCATAAACACTTGCAAGGACGTCCCGACACTGTAAAACGGGTCGCTTCACCGTTCTGACTTTATCCTTTCTGTACAAGGTGACGTCGTAAGCAGAACTTCATCCACCGCCACGCGAGCTGGCGAGGACGTCAGCTAGGGAACTTTGTAATGCTGCAGCCTCTGAGGCTTCCTTTTACTTCTCTTGGCGAAGTGTCTTAGCGTTTAGGCTGAGGACTCATTCTTCAGATTGGCATTCTATCAGACATCAATGGCTTTGTGAACAACATACCAGTCTAGGCATCTTTGTATCATCGAGAAAGTCTACGTAAATAGCTCCTGTTCAGGTCAGCCCCATCCACACATAGCTCAGAGATGCTGTCCAATCTTCATTCCTGGGCGAGGCCCATACATGAGCGGAATGTCTATCCTACGCTGCAGGGCCTCATCATTCAGGACAACCAACAACCATCCAAGACTCCAAGTACTTGGGTTCAGCATCTGAAAAGGGGTTGTTATCTCGATGCCAAATCTCCAGATGCTCCGCAGATTGGAACCGGTACCCAGCTTCCAGCTCCCGAGTTCCACTCCATGATTAGCACAAGCGGCTAATCGAGCAATGCCCTGAACGGGCAGAGTTGCGCGGAGAGAGCTTTTTGTATCGAAGCAGTTTCTTGCTGACCAACCATACCAAATACGCGTTAGGGCCTGTTTCGTTTACTGAGAGGACAGCACTCGCCCGTTCATTCCGACTGGTCTGCCCTGGGTAAGTAAGGATTTGTGGTTGGGGGCAAGAACCACCTCGATATTGCACAGCTGTATCGCCTCCTTCGCTATGTGTAGACTTCTTTGACAAACCAATTTGCGGTTCTGAACGTGTACTATGTCTTTAGAGATGAGTTCCTGGTCTACAGAGCTCATATCTTGTTCGCCGTCGTGATCATGGTTCATGTCATTAGCAGCACAACACCGCTATATGAGCACCCCTGAGCCACGAGACTGTCAAACATTGGCTTCACAATCAACAGATCTCCTAAACTCTGAATTAGACCCCTGTATCTGGCCCCTGCCCAGTCCAGCTGGGGAAACCCACCAGCGGGAGCAGTCGGCCAGTAACCAGGCTGTGAGAATGAATGCCTTCGCTTACTTACCTACGAACAGCGGGATCTCCGGCGCCTCTCGAAGATGCGAAATACGTCCACTGACTAGGCTCCATTAGTTTGAACATGGGACTTTAGACTTTAGGATTTTGGTAGCCTTGCGGCCAGGCTCCTGCAAGTGTTATGCAACGCAATACACGCGTGTCGTCTGAACCAGCCGTAGGTAGTCGGCCACCCTCTAACCACCTTGCAATTTCTTCAAGTCACTGTGCTAGCTAATGAGATTAGCTACCTAATTAGAGGTCTAGGAATTATAGCTAAAATGGTCTAGACCTAGGGTATTTAAAGCTATAATAATTACTTACTTTATAAATTTATAAATAATAGCTATTTTATATAATTAGCTTAATATATAAAAATAAAAAAAAGAGTTAAATTAATTAATACAAAATAGTTTTTAATTTAAATTGATTTATTATATATTAACCTTAAATTATTATAAATAAAAATACCTAACGTATCTATAAGTAAGGGTTAAAGTCAGTAAGTAATGGCTTAGCTCACCTAGCTCCCTTAAGTTACATAATGAGTTATAAAGCCAGAGTAGAATATATATCTTTTTCTAAATACTTAAGATTTTTTCGCTCTCGCTTTAGCCCATTCTCCCGCCTCGGCCATAAAAGCAGCGATGAGGGGCAACCTTGCAAGGTGGGGAGCTGGAGGGGAGCTATGATGAAATATTTATCTGCCACGTACTCCGTAGAACTGCTGGCAGTTGAATTGCGGTGTCTCCCTCCAGCGGAAGCTTGGCGCTACTATGCTCTTTGACTCGAAATCATGTACAAGTCATCATAAGGCACTCATTGGGCTGCAATATATCATTATCGAACTACGAGAGAATAATTGGTCGGTTGATGGAGAATCGATATTCTGTGTAGATGTCCTGAGCTAGACCTTTTTTGGACTAGAGTCTTCTTGAAGATTCCAGAAATGGGCAAATTCTAATCGATATGCTTGGTAAAGTTGAAAATTGAAAGCAAATACCAAAAGATTAATGTTTTTTGTTCTTACTCCTTCAACAAAATCAGCTCAAACAACATATCAAGAAAACACTACAAATAAGGAAATATGGATGACAAGCGACTTAACGAACTCCTCAAATGGAGTATTGAGCAATCAGATGCTACCAGAAATGACCCTGATGCTCCAGCTCCCACCACACAACTCACCCCAGAACTCATGGCATCGCTCATGGGCGGTCCCTCTGACGCCGACCTGATGAAGGCCTCTATGGACATAATCACGTCGGACGATGCTGAGCAGGTCTCTCTTGACGACAAACTCATCGCCTTTGACAACTTTGAGCAGCTTATTGAGGGTCTCGACAATGCAAACAATATCGCAAATCTCAGCCTATGGACCCCATTGCTCGACCAGCTCAAGCATGACGAGCGAGAGATGCGCAAGATGGCAGCCTGGTGTGTTGGAACTGCTGTACAGAACAACGAGCGCACCCAGGAGCGTTTGCTCGCCATGGGGGGACTTCCGCTGCTTGTAAACCTAGCGACGCAGGAGGATGAGCATAACGATGTTCGTCGCAAGGCTGTGTATGCGCTAAGCTCAGCGGTGCGCAACTACCAGCCAGCGATGGACCTCTTTGCCGACGAGTTGACCAAGAAGGGTCACAAGACTGACAAGGTCGATGCCACTAGTATGGAGGCTGTCGACGAGGTGGTCAACGGATTACGCGAGAAGATCGGCAAGGTTTGAGGAACCTGGTGGGATCAGCATCAAAATATAACGAACGGCTGCATTGGGACGGAGTTGGGCGTTGGACTGAAACACAGGGCGTGGGGTCAAGACAAATGAAGAAACCGGAGGGCAATAAAAATGGATGGTATGCGCAATTCGCCCTTGATTTTAGATATTCATTTATGATACATTCGTCTTGGTACATGAATCTATGCTACATGTCAGCTACTTAGAGATGACATTTGTTTCCAACGTATTACAGCGAGAATTTCTACCGTAATCTAGTGCCTAGCCTTGCCATAGAAGGGAAGGCCGAGTGCCTCCAGAAGCAGACGGCCTTGTCTATCTGATGTACCAGTCGTCTTGATGAATATATCGCAGCCAGGCATCAGTCGTGCAGGGTACATCTACTCATAATTAGCTCGCCATGTCTTGGTTAGTGCATAAGCAGACTCACATCGTAATTGAACTCGATTTCAGGAAAGTATGCCATCCAGTCGGGCTTCATACCGAACGCCAGGTTACCTGCACTATCGCCAGTTGTAGCATCAATACCAGGCCAGTCCTTAATCTTAGGCAGGACCAGAGTAATGAGCTTATCAAGGAAGTCGTAAGCTTGAGCACCTTTCAGCGTCACTTTGCAGCCAGTCTTGTCACCCTTTCTGACACCCCACTGGACGACGCCATGCTTGACTCGTGTGACCTCAGGGAAGGCACCAGAGATGGCTTGGATAACAGCACGGCACACGTGCAGATACTCCTTGTTCTGGGCGCCCATGGGGGCGAATGAGTTGATAGTGATAGCCTCGATATCAGGTACGTTGTGCCATTCAATTGGGCGCTCCACTAGGCCTAGCCTTGAAGAGCCACCACCTCGAGGTCCTCGGCGCGGTCGGTTCTTGTGGTAAGGCGAAGACTCGTCCCATTCTCTCAAGTTGCCCTTGTTGGAAACAGGAACTTCTGAACCAGGCGGGGTGTGCTGATATGTCATGGCGATCAGATCTGGAGCAATCGTACTTTCGTATGTGTGCTTTAATCGAGGAAAGCTGAAAGGACCGGGAACGAAGTCTCGTGCAGTCGGATCGGAGGACTTGGGTACCTGGACGGGATGTAGAGGACCACGGTAGTACTTGGGAGGATGGTATTGGTATCTATCGCAAGTCAATCAACTCGAGCTCGGTCAAGGGGAGCAATTGGGTTACGAACCTATTTCCGGGAAGCTTTTTACCGGCCTCTGCAGCTTTGTCTCTAGAGTTAAAGGCCTGGATGGCCGCTTCGTCGGGAGAACCTGTCGCAAAAGACGAAGCATTGTCAAGATCTGCGAGAGCGGAGGACTTCTTTGCCTCGGTCGAGGCAAACCGCTGCACACAAATGGATCCTGTCCTCAGAGGTAGGTGCCTCCGTCCCAATGAGCTCGCCATGCGAGCTCCTTCTCGTACCGCGGTCATCATGGGCTCGTGGGTTGGAATTCCTCGTCGTCGAAAAGATGTGTGGTTGTCGCGTGGATTTGGAAATTTCCATCTAAGTGGCTAGCGCTTGACTGCGCCACGTGCTGTACCCATCTGTAATTGTGGCTGTGCTCTTACACTGTATGGACGGGATGGACTGGACTATCCTTTGAAGAATAGGTAGGTAAATAAATTCATGTTTGAGACTTGTGCTAACTCTCACTACTGAGTCGAAGCTTGTTCCTTTTGATTCCTCTTCTCTTAATACCGAAAGCGCCATATCAATACTCAACTTAATAAGTAAAGATCTGTGGCCAGAGTTACAATGTGACGGATTTCATTGTCAACATATTCTCTATCAGTTCTTTTTTTATGAAGAAAAAAAATACTTATAAAAAATACTTCCACGCAAATCATCTTACTCTGGATATGAAAACTCGATAATTAAGCTTTCTCTCCTTGAGCTGGCTTTCATTATCTGATTGCTCAGTCTTAAGCATCTCACCACTCCGATCGCCGTTCCATTGTCCAGATCTAAAAACCAGGTTTAGTACTGTACAAGCATTCCAAGAGAGCATAATTACGAAGCCACCAATGGTCTTGTTCTTGAGAAAACGGACCAAATCACTTCGCCCGAGTCTTTTTTCTTTGTCCGCCAACATTTACCGGTCTCGGACTATGCAACAGTCCGACGACATACTTCAATGTTTCATGCAAGCCCAAGATGCCTCAAAATATGGAGAGAACCCGAAAGGCTGGG
Source organism: Fusarium miscanthi (assembly GCA_014898875.1). Taxonomy (NCBI): domain Eukaryota; kingdom Fungi; phylum Ascomycota; class Sordariomycetes; order Hypocreales; family Nectriaceae; genus Fusarium; species Fusarium miscanthi. The sequence continues at coordinate 21,912 of JAAVUA010000194.1, forward strand.
TGCGGGATGTCCGTGGGCCCGTCGACCCGGTTTATCTCCGCCCTTCTTAAGAGCAAGGACCGATCTGGCGACCGAGCTGAGATACAGGTGGCTTTCCCAACGGACCAGGTTTTCAACGGCCGGCCCGAAGACATCAACAACCATACGTTGTCTGACAAACATGTGGTAGTTAACATCCGACACGGTGGTTGATCTAACTGCTGTAGTAGACGTCCAGAGGAGCGGTCTGGTAATCTTTAAAGGCCTAGACGTCAACATCGAAGATTTACAGGCAATACCTAGATCAGGCTCCCCAAAACCAGGAACTCGTCTTGTTGTGGCTAATAATATATAACACCAAACCGAAGAGCCTTCAGTTTCCTTGAGGGACTTTCGGTTCGTTTGGCACAAGACCTAATTGCATACGTACTCAGGTACGAATTAGAGATCCAGTTTCGATCGATTGAATGCGTCTGACTACCTATTTAGCTATGCCTGACGTACTCACACGCCTGCATATTCCGCTATTTCTCAGGTCACCAGTTCTGTTGTGCCTATGGCCCTGATGTGAGTGCATCGTCTCAGCCTAAAGCCCACAGAGCCAGACAGGCAATTACAGAAGGGCTCCGACGGTGTGACGAAGTGCAGTAAGATGATGATCATGGAGATAATGGCAGTGCAACGCCAGAAAATGATACAGAGTATTCCCCTTTCGAAGCTATCACAAAGTGTATTTTGGTGGAACTGTTGTGCTACAAGAGTTCTGACTGAGTTTAGCTGAGGCAGAACCGAGTGGGTTAGGTGATTTGAGAATAAGATTGCAGAACCTACTATTACATGTACAATGATGCTGTGGCCAAAATAGGGTCCATCAGGAGAAGGGGAGCTGATACACAGACGAGTGTTCCATCACACATGATAGCAGGTGTGTATGTTAGAGTCGAGTTAACCAGGCTTCAGTAATCCGTAGATCACTTGACTTTTTCATGAACTATTTGCCAACTTCCTCGTTGGCTTAGCTCGGCGCTGCAAGTCCACCGTTTTTGTCCTTGTTGTGGCGCAGAAAACGGCCAGGGTTGGCTCCATGGATTACTGGTCTGGAATGGAACAAAAGAAAGGATATCAGCGCCGTTGAACCGGTCACACTAGCCAATTAAGTGTAATGTTGACGTGTACGTAGGTAGTTGTTTGAGAATTGAATAACCAGCTTACCGATGGGAGTGGCAGGATTGACAGGGCACAGGGGTCCTGGAACTCTTGTTACCTTAAAACCTTACCTCAGAGGCTGTCCCACCCCCGCCACTATCAACCTAGGTGCCTATCCTTCTATTTTAGTACAACAACCTCCAGGTCACCCCCTCTAGCCCCTCAACAAGCGCTCCCGTGGGCTGTTCGGCCATTGAGACTTGCGCTCCGACGCCCGAATTTCCTCGCTGATCGCTCAGTCTCGGCCTTTTTTTTCAAGTACACAGGTCCCTCCAACTGAAGGATGTCTTTCAGCTTCCTCATTTTTTCTCTTGCTCCTACTAGCTGAAAATTCCTCTCTCTTCTTAAAGCTTGAGACCCTTGCTTCGTGTTTTATTCCTCCATCGATTCCTTCACTCGTCGAACACCTGAACGCCGTAAACCAAGCAATTCCATCTCACCCCTCGCGCGCGTCGCACTCGAGCCACTTCCCGACCCTTCCCAAACAACAAATGCGCCCCCGATAATGAAGACTTGTGGCTTGTTTCTCCCTCGTTGAACCTGACGAGTCCCTCTCCTCCTTTCGATCGATATATTCGTCTCTTTCTTGCTATTCAAACACCATGAAGGAGTTTCCTAGAAAGTTCCTCAGCAAGCGCGAAAAGAATGGCCGGCGATCTAAGTCGGCTACACCAGCGCCAGTTGTCCCAACGGTTCCTGACAGCACTAACAACAAAAACAAGGTACGTTGTTGCCCGAAGCGGAATTCTTGCTTGATGGGTAATCTATGGAGCTGCATCCAGCAACGAGCTTCTTATAGTCCAAGATGAAGTATTCTGACAAGCAGCTATCCAGCCTCGACCACTCTCCGCTGGGGCATTCATGGCCTTGTTCAAAAACGACAGCGCAAAACAAGGAGCAAAAGCAGAAGCAGAGAAAGAGAAGGATACCGCACAAGTACGATTCGACTCACGGCATGAAGGATTGTGTCATTAACTTTGCCTTCTATTAGATCGAAGACATTTTACGCCGACTAGACGAGCTCAACATAACCAATGTCACCGCTGATCATGTTACCGACATCATGGCAACCAAGTTTGCAGACCACGACCCCAATAAGACAGTCGAGTTCATTGATATGGAGCAAAAGGCTGCAGCGGGTATCATTATTCCATATGATCCCAGCGTGGACATGGTGGGTGCCGAAAACCGTGGCAATGTGACTTGCTATCTTGATGCACTTCTGTTCTCAATGTTTGCCAAAATCGATGCTTTCGAGTGTATGCTCAAGAATGATTTCCCGGAAGAAGACAATCGCAACAAACTAGTCAATCTTTTGCGGATGTGGGTTAACATGTTGAGGACGGGGAAATTAGTGCATACGGATATGGTGGGTGGCACAGGCGCAATCTCAGTGATGCTCAAACTAACACTTGAACAGACCAAGTTGATACAGGACGCTCTGGCTGACTGTGGGTGGTCGGATGCACGGATGCTTGAACAGCAAGACACCTCGGAGGCTTTTGCTTTCATAACGGAAACTTTACAGCTACCTCTACTTTCACTGCAAGTCGATCTCTTCCACCAAGGTAAGAAAGACAAGGACGACCACAAGGTTGTTTACGAGCGTCTCCTGAACCTGGCTGTACCTCCGGATCCTGAGGAGAAGGGTCTAAAATTAGAAGACTGCCTCGAAGAATACTTCAACGCACAGGTAGACGTCAAGCGAGATAGTGAAGACGGGAAGAAGCTCGGGGTAGAAGAGAAGAGTCAAAGCGAGACACCAACACTCAAGCATAGGGATACAATTCGCATCATCACTGAAGAACGCGGCGAAGCATCAACACCAACATCCCCTTTGGTAAATACACCGTTGGAGATAACGCCCACTTCGGAGAAGGGGATTCCTCTTTTGTTGAAAGATCCCAATGTCGAGGACGGAAATGCCCCTGATGATGAAGAAGAGGGAGAGGTTACGACTGTGGAAATAGTGAAGAACAAGCCAAGCATGCGAACGAGGTCAACCAGCGTTATCCAGCGCGTAGTATTGGACGAAGACGGTCGCCCCTCTACCCCAGACAACGTCACAATGCTTCAAAAGGCTATGCGGAAAGGCTCGACAGTTGTGAAGGCAGTTACTATTCCTGCCTGGCAGTTTTTCCGTCTGATTCGTAAGTCTGTGCCACCTCATTAAGCACAATATGAATACTGACATTCAGTTCAGCTTGGCATGCACTTTCAAGCAGTGAGCCCAGAAATAATACGGAGGTCGTATTGAACTTTGAGCAAAGGCCTGTTGTTGGCATCTGTCTCAAGCGTTACGCTATGACTGAGTCTGGCCAGCCGAAACGTCACAATACCTTTATCGACATTCCCGATAGTTTGAGACTACCCCATTTCATGCTAGCCGATGAACCCAAGGCCGAGGAAGATATGAACGTTCTGAACACGGACTATAAGCTCGTCCTACAGTCCGTCATCTGCCATCGGGGCGACTCGCTCCAAAGTGGTCATTATGTTTCGTTTGCTCGAGTGGCTCCTAAGTTATTGAAAGACAATAGACGGCATAATTTCGACCCACCACCGGATTACGAGGAAGCACAATGGGTTAAGTTCGATGACCTCCAGATCGAAAACCGAGTCAGTTATGTGGAAGACATCAGGTCAGCATTGAAGGAGGAAATGCCTTATCTTCTTTTCTATCAGATTATGCCTATGGTCGAAGTCTCGCCTCCATCTGTGGACGAGACAGAGACAGAACCGCCTTCCTATAACGATTCGAAAATCAGCATTGAATTGCCTCCTACTCCTTCACGAAGCAACCGATTGGGTAGTCTGGAGGGAGGTTATTTTGATAGTACACCGACCTTGGAAAACTCACAACTTTTGTCTAGTAAACCGCCAAGTATTCGCCTCTCTATGGAGGGCGAAGGACCACGAAGAAGCGAAGATATCGATCGCAACCCAGGATCTCTAGCTGGGGATTCGCGGCGTCCCAGCGCTGTTTGGACCGATTCGACCATACATACCCCCAACTCCCATTCTCCAGCTGTCACGCCTAACGAAGAATCGACAGCATCGAGGTTGTCACGCGCAGCATCCAGATTTACATTGGTTAATAAAAGTCGGCCTAGTAGCCAGAATGGAGAAAATCGCATTAGTTTCTCGATGAGCAGATTGGGCGGTCTCATGCGGCCTAGCAAAGAACCTTTGGCAGAGCCCAAAGATGAACCCAATGGCATTGGCATGTCTTCTGCCAACTCCACAGGTGTCTTGACGGCAGAGATATCTAAAGAGTCGAAGGAATCCAAGGATGTTGTGGATAGGACAGAGCAACTCGCCGAATCAGAGCCCGAACCGCATCATCATCGTCACCATGGCCATAAACATGGACATAAGAGGGTCAAGTCCAAAGACAAAGTAAAGAATAAGAGCGGCGACCAACCTGAACGAGAATGCACAGTGATGTAACAGTCATCCTGTTACGTCATCCCGATAACTACGTTACGAGAGAGAGAATGCAATTAGATTATACTTCACACACTTACGACTGTTCTGACGTTTGGACATGCATAGCTATAGGAGTCGTCATTTGCGAGGAACTGGCACGGGATTAAGCAGATGGATAGCGATGCGGTAACGCAGCGACTGTGTTGTTAGTATGAAGTTGGACAGCAGGCTATGCAGAGATGGTCTTGTGATGTTGGTGTCCTACGAGGACCTCATTTGTGTTTTTTTTGTCTTGTATTGGTCTTTCGAAAGAAAAAAGCGAACAGAACTTTGGTAATTAGCAAGGCGTTTTGGGCGGCCGTGACAGCTTGTCGCAAGATTCACTTTCGAAGCTTGGGTACTTTTAACATGATACACGCAAGTATGAGACACAAGAAACGGAGATGATACCGCACGCTAGAGGCGAGAAAAGTCTTCATTATTAGATTTTAGAGCCTCAAAATACGTTCGAGTGACAAAATATCCTGTGATAACATCTACTAATTGTGCTGAGAGACATTCTGCATCGGAAAAGAAGTCAAATAATCCATAACCATTTCTCGTATACACCTCATGAGAAGGCGAAGGCCGTAGCTTCAAGTTTGTCTATTTCCTTGGACACATGTACATGAGCAGGGAGGCCATCTCTTTGTAGCTCGCCCTGATATTCACCAGCTCATCCAGACCCATCAACACGTCGAACTAAAACAACCGCAGCCGCCATGAGCGCCGAGACGAGGAGTTCGTTCAAACCTATTTAAAAACAAGAACAGTGCGATGACCGACTTTTCGTCCCTCCGTAATGTGCGTTACAGGAAATTCATACACATAACCAGGACGATGCAAGTCCACGACAATAATATACACAGATACCCAACTTCCAAGCACACAGGGGTTGGACTGGGACCTAAAGCTGGCCAGGCCACATAAGCACGTGGTCTCCCTCGGGCTCGGAAGTCATGGTATCACCAGAGACGAAAAGGACGACTAATAAGACATCGAATATGGTGAGAAGGGTTTGGGGTGAGGTCGAAACTTCGTCCTGGCCTGCTCACAGTTGAGCGATCATTAAGATATATCACTCATTTGAGCGGGGAGTGCCGCGTCGTCGCGGATTTTAGAGGAGATTAAGCTCGGGGCTTAAAAGGGAATGTTGGGGGGAGGCTGGGAGCCAAGAGACTCCTGTTGTTCTTGCAGCTCCTCAGGGGCTGCTTCGATTGAGACACCCAAACCAATCTTAGCTTGATGCTGTAGTAATTGTCAGTACATGTTTGAAAGTATGGGGATGAGGGCACAAACCGTGAAGTGATCGATATCAGCAGCAAATGTCATCATAACGGGCGGTGCAACACGCTTTTCTAGAACGCAGCTAAGCTTGCCCTTGGAGTCGACCTGAGCTCGGAAAGTAGACATGCGAAAGTCGTACTTGGCACCAATAGTGGTGACGCCCTCCTTCTGAAGGCCACCACCCATGAGGCCACCGGCAGAGGGAACGAGACCGAGGCTCAAATCAACACCGGCCTGAACCTTGTCCGAGAGTCGCCGCCAGTAAGAGGTGTTAAGGGTGCCCATAGCAGCTTGGAGCTGAGCGGTAGCGATCCAGTCTGCGGACTTGTACCGGGCAGCATAAGAGACAGCGCACTCAGGGCCTTGGGTGAGGGCAGGTCGCTGCCAGAGAGTTTCAAGGCCCAGTGCAAGTTTAGGAGTAACAGACTGGAGGTAGCTTCCGATATAGATGCCAGTCACACCACCCTCAAGGTAAGAAGGGTTCAGCATCTTAAGGGAGGCGCTGAAGTCGTTGCCAGTATACTCGTGCTCGAACTGCGCCATATCCTGACCACCAGGAGAAATGGAGATCTGAGACTTGGAAACAAACTTGTCGGACCATCTCCAGTTGAATCGACCGGAGAGAGAACCCTCGTTATCCAGATTACCTTGGCAGAAGACCTGTCGATGAATCAGCGACCTGCAATGCGAAAATATCATGGCTCATGGTAGCTACCTTGCCTGTTCCGTACATCGCAGCAAAGGTGTAGGGGTTAATGCGCTCTCCCATGGCGAATTGGTGGGAAACCTGGAAAAGAGGAGCCATGCTAAAGATCTTTGTGAGATCGGCACGCATTCCGGTGAACATGTAATTGTTGAGGAAGACATCGCGCTGAACCTCCTTGGCAAGACTCTCTATGGTTCCTGGGTTGGAGAGGCCTAATTTGGCCCTTCGCTCATTAAACGAGTTGAGGGCATCTCCTAGAACGCTAGCAATGGGATTGGAAAGCAGGGCCGTCTTAACGGGATCCAACGCGGCTGCGGAGGCCATTGTGACTGAGGTGCGCCGTAGCGAGGATGTGAAGAGGTCGGAAGAGGTGCGAACAAAGAGATAGTGGACAGCGACGGTGGACGATCAACCAGCCGGAGCGAAATTCGGTGAGGTGAAATTAGTGAAATAGAAGGAGTTATTAGGATACCCTCGAAAGCGATTGAATGCCGAGGCCTCTGAACGCCAGGATCGTGATGACGAGCGCAGTTGGATGGAGATGGAGAATAATTTTCATCTGGCTTGGACAGCTCTTGGGTGGGGAGCACGAGCCACATATGATGCCGAGTCGTTTGTGGCGCTCTCCAACTGTCCAACTGTCCATCCCGAGAGATTGTGGCTTGTGCGCCCCAATGCCCCCAGGATACCCTACAGCTGCAGGGAAATGGAAAGTGCAGAAGCGTCCCAGCTGTTCACTGTAAATCGGGTAGGCTGCGCCAGAAGCGGCTATGTTCTGGTAGTGCAAGGTACTGTATACTTCCAGGCGGTGTTACATCTCAAGGATTTAGTGTTCACCTCCACTAACTTTACACCGCATATCTGGGATATGACGTCCCTCCTCGTAGGTACAGATACTTCGACGAGTACCTGCACCTGATCTCCAACTCCCCTCCTATAGCATAATACCTGAGGTAAGGTACCTAGGTAACCATTCTTCAACACCAACCGATTACTATTCCTTGCTCCTCGTTCCTATGTTCACTTAGGTTATCCCTCTCGTGTTCACCCCAAACGCAAAATCTTCTTTTGATCAACCCAGGGCTCTATCGTAGTAGCATCGGACGACCGACCTGTTCGCTTTTGAATATTGACCCCGCCGGCAACGACCGGCTTCTGCCACTAATTGTTTCTTGAGGCTCACCCTTGTTGAAGATCCATCACACCCAACGATCGAGGCTGTTGAGGGCTTCGCCAAAACACAAGGCTCGGCAGTCCTCCTTTTCTCACTTTACCGCCAATAGGACTGTGTTTATCTGAACCCAACGAAGGCCTGAACTATCTCTATACTCCCGAGTTACCGCCAGCCGTCCGTTCTGGCTGAGTCTCCGGTCTCTCGAATACGGCCTCACAAAAATCTTAGCATACAAGCATCTTGTATAGGCATCACTGACAAGAGACAGGATGGATACTCTTCTGTATGTTGCTATCCTTTCTCATCTCATCACTCTACTCGTATCTCCCTGTGTCTAGATAATATCCTTATCTTTAAACTTCAAGTCGATACCATATTCATTCCCAGAATCATGGAACCCTGAGATTTGGAGTGTCGCTTTATGTTGATCACCGTCTTTTTTCGAACCTTCGCCATAGACAGATATCTTTTGCTTTATTCATGATAGCGATGAAGCTGATGTTGACAGAACCGCCGAAATTGCGGCCAATGCTCCTCGGTACCGTCGCAAGAGCTCTACATTTATTGATGCCATTCATGACATTCCCCATGGTCAAGACTTGGCCCCAGCTCAGCTCTACAGTACCATGTCTGGCCGATTGTTCCACTCTGGCCGCATTGCAATCGTCATGGTTGGACCACCTGCACGTGGGAAAACGTAGGTTTCATGATTCTGTGACTGGTCTGAGTTAACAACATTCCAGGCACATATGTGTTTCCATGGCACGGTATTTAGGATGGCTTGGTGTGAAGTCTCGCATCTTTCACCTCGGAGACTACCGTCGAGCAACTGTTGGCCCTGATGGATCTATTCCCGATGATTATTTCTTCCCGAATGCATCGCCTGCATCTGTCATTCTGCGCCAGAAAATCCTGAAGAAATGCCGTGAAGACATATACTCTTGGCTGAATCACGACAATGGACAAGTCGCCATTTACGATGCGGTGAACCCCACTGCTAACGGACGGCGTTCGCTGGCCAAGGAATTTGCGAAGCACGATGTTCAAGTAAGTCACCACCCATCTTGTCGGGTCTCAGCAATCGCTGACGCAGCAGACTCTTTTCATCGAGTCATTTGTCGATGATGGACGCATCCTTCGTGAGAATGCAAGAAATGTCAAGATCTCATCCCCAGACGTGAGTACCATCTCCCTGAACCAACTATTGCTAATGTTGAATGTTGACTGCAGTTCGCTGGTATGGAACCTGATGAAGCCGCTAAGCTATACCTCCAGAGAATCGAGATGAAGATTCCCGTATTTGAAACCATGAATGAGAAAGAGTTGAATTACATCAAGATGATCAACGCCGGGGAGAAGTTCTTCTACAACAACGTCAGCTTCAATTATCTTGCTCACCGAATCGTCTTCTACCTCACCAACCTGCATATCAAATCACGGAAAACCTTCTTCGCCCGGGCTGGTACCACAGCAGAAGAAGACTCGTACAAGGCCGATGCCCCTCTGTCCCAAGAGGGGAGAGATTATGCCCAAAAAATGTCCGAGGCTCTTTTGAAGCATCGAGAGCAGGAGCGCCTTACAAACATCGAGGAAGGAGGTCCAGATGTGCCTCTGCCGCCATTCACCGTTTGGACATCGACTCGTATGCGTACGGTGCAAACCTCTGACGTCCTGAAGGAGAAAGGCTACAAGGTCCGTCAGCGAACACAACTCAGTCAAATCAACCCAGGCGTGTGCGAGAAGATGTCAGAGCGTATGATTCGCCAGATCTACCCCGATGAGGTCGAAAAGCACGAATTAGACCCTTACCACCACCGGTATCCGCGTGCAGAGGTATGCTTCAACTACGGGTTGGTGAAGTCAGTTGTCTTCTCAATGCTAATTATTAATAGTCGTACCACGATCTAGCTGTTCGCTTAGAGCCCATCATTCTCGAGCTCGAGCGAGAACAACACGACCTTCTCATAATTGCACACGAATCTGTGCTTCGGGTTCTCTACGCTTATTTAATGCACTGCTCTACCACTGACATCCCAGTCATCAATTTTCCACGCGACGAGATCATCGAGATCATCCCGGCAGCATATCAGAATGAGGCCAAGCGTATCCATATTCCTGGCCTGGATCCCCAGATCGTACCTGGCTCACCTCAAGATATCAAAATTCCTGTCCCTAGCAGCGGAGCTGTGAGCGCACAATTATCCCCTATCCCGAGTGGCCTTGGGACTCCTGTTGAGCATGTCGAACGACCTCCCGAGAAGGTTATCAACACTGCCAAGGATATGGTTGCTGACAAAGTCAACGATGAAGACTAGTCATTGTAAATCTTGCCGCCTGGATGAATTCACGTGTTTGGTTAAGAGGTACTGGCTGCTGCCTCCTTTGCCTGTTGCCTTCTCAGCAAGTAACATTACCACGCTACCATCAATGTGGCGCCCCAGGGGTTAACATACTGATCATGATGTGTTTCATGGTCAAGCACATGATTTTTGACAAGTTATTTTCAACATGCATCCCAATTTACCGGCTTGAGCCGAGGAAAGAGGCCCTGGTTTCCGAATTCATTCATTCCTCGGCTTGAAGGGAGGCGAAGAAAGCTATGTACCATTGATCAGCACTATGGGTTCTTTGCTTCATCGCGGTCATGGGCTGTTATTGCAGAATACTATGTAGCTAGCCATAAGTAACGCGATACGAGCTCATCACAAGAGACGGATATATATAACCTGGCATATAGGGTAGCCTTCATTACACCAATGTAACATGACAAGCTTCGGGACTTCATTTGTCAGATCGGATCTATTCTCGTCGGAATTTTGCCTTACTGCCCAGGCACATCGACATGATGCCAGCCTGTACCAGCTCAAGTCAGTGTTTATACTGTCCAGCCATGGGTTTGGCGGCCAGATGAACCAAGCCTGCCAAGTCAAGAAAAAGGTCTGAATCTACTACTTGCAATGGTTGCAGTGTGTTCATACCTCAGAGACTCTTGAATAGCTAAACGTGAATAGAGGTCTTCGTACGCCAGCTGAACATGCCAGAAATGCTGCGTCAACAGATGCGCGGTTCGATACACCAAGCTGGATACTTCATCCAAACCTGTTGCGCCAGCAGGACTCGCCTTAGAGAACAGTCCAGGTTAGGACACTTGCTCATGCAATGCTACTAAAAAGTCAAAATGCTAATATAGCAATACGCAAGGTATAGCCAAAAGCGCCAGATAACAAGATAAGATGCTTATTTTCAGCATAACATAATATAAGGCATCATACACTACGCCAAAGAACACAATAACCTTAATATTAAGTCTCAGCAGGTCACACAGCTGCTGCCTTGAACCTTAAGATCCAACTGAATAAGGTTAGTAATAAATTAGATCAGGTCGCAAGACAACGCAGTAAGAAAAACACGGGTTAAGGGTAAACACAGCTGAATAAAAACTTGGATGCTATGTTACATACACATTCAAGTCAAATAAGGATAAAGGCTCAAGGATTACGGTCGCGCAAATACAACGCTGTAGCCTCCCGATGCCTTGTACCTGGAGAATGGCCAGGGTTTGGATCAAGAAGATGCACGTCGCTGGATGGGGAAGAGTGTGCACAGGGTTGGGGGGTCGTGAGCTGTTACCGTAGGACTGATGAGATGAGTGTGTGCCCTCTGGCGGGCGGAGGTTTACAGTACTACTTAGGGGTTTTGTGCTTACGAACGACCATGTGATGAGCATTACTTCATGATCGACAATCAGTCAGTAGAGCATGTATTACAGGAACGGATATACACATTCATCTCCAACCAGAGCCATCATATCCACAGCATTCATCAAATGTAGCAAAAAAAAAAAAAAAACACAAAAAAAAAAAAAAAAAAAAAAAAAACCTATAGAGTGACTGTAGATAGATCAATCAGAGCCAACAACATCAATTAAATGAGTCAATTACTAATAAAATACTACTATAATAAATATTCTCTTTATTAAAATGTAGGGTAAGATAATTAGCGATGCTTCACCTCCCCTCCCTGCTCTAATCTCATGCCCCACCAGAACTGAACCCACTTTGTTATCGATGACTTCCACTGCCGCGGGAGCGACGGGAGTATAAATACCAAGAGTCGGACTCTCTTCATTTTCTAGAACTGCCCCTTTACCTCCAGTCATCCAAGGCATTCTCCCACAATAAGACTCAGCATTTCGTCTCTATACACAGAACACTGTTTCTGACTTCACCATGCCGTCAACCGACTTTCATTTCCGCCTTCCAGCTTCAGCAAAATTACACCAACGTCTTCACCATAGTCAGTCTTGACTCTGCAACCATCGCGCTTCAATAGCCAGAGGGAGCCTGTGGTGCGAGGCTTCGAATCCTGATATTGCAGTAGAAGAACAGTGAGAACATGCATGTCTAAACAGCGTACCCAGCGGAGTGGGAAATTGTCTGCAACAGTCTCATCCCAAAGTGAATGTATTATCAGAGAAAAGGTCACTTGCCCCCGTCTGTAATAACGTAGTGAGACTCAAACGTACTGTAAGCACGCAGATGCATAGGCAATGGACATGCTCCTGGTAATTCGTAGTGGCCGTTACATCGATAACAAGCAATGTCAGATTCTCTGCCGAGTTTTGTCTGGTGGCCCTAAGCTCCCAGCCACAGGTCTTGACTGCAAATAGTACATTGCCCTCACCAGATTATCCACCTTACATCGATCGATACTGTACCCAAGTCTCCCCCTATCTCTCACTCCCGATTCATATGCCGCGTAATCAGTCGTAGTGCCAAGCCCGCCTGATAGGGAAGAGAAAGTGTATTCTGCGCGTCATGCCTTGCCCAGACTGCATACCCATGCTTTGTGTAATGAGATGCTGTTCCCTTCAATTTGCCCGCACATCCTTCCGTACGTATCTTCAACCGCCAATATTAGTGGCTTGATTGGCGGCTCTCATTCACGGGAGCGCTTAGCTGCATGTGCACTGATCATGGCGGCTCTGTAATCCCCCCTGGAATGGTCGCTGATATGACCACTGTACGTGAGCTATTCCGGATGAAGAGTATGACAGCTGCTCTGTGCTCTGATCGTGGCTCAAACTATCTATGAAAGACGCGCTTATCTTTAACCATAAGCTGAGAGAACCTTGTTGAGTCCACCACTATAGGGATTCGCTTGCTTGGATTGCATGCAAATATGCTCCCATAGTAGGGACATTATGATCTGCGTCAGCTTTGCAATGCTGCTTGTTCTTCCCCTCATGCCACCGGAAGCTGAAGCAATGCTCAAGGGGCCAGATACGAACTGCCGGCCTGAAGAGGTGCGACAAAAACGCAATGGCCTGATCTGATATTCCTTGTCTTGCGAACAGACATCGTTCCAATGAGTCGGGACCTTGAAAGATGTCAAACTGGCCTTAAACTAAAATTGTATTAGTGTAGGGCGCGGAAGAGAGCCATAGCTACGCTAACTAGCCATCTTTGGAATGGTTGAAACGTCTCAGCTGGTGGGGGATGGCACCTAACAGTTCAATATACGTGAAACAGAGGGGAGCTGTTAGTGAGCCTCTACCAGTACGACGAACGACGACATGTGTCTAGGCTAGCATACCTGTATGGTTATTCTCAGGCATAAACCCTAGATAGCATTCAAGGTATCACACTGCAGGTTTAACATATTAGCTCCTGTCCAGTAACTCAATACACGGAGCCGCACGATAACGATAAGACCATATCTTACTGAGCCATCTCATTGGCCAAACTATATTACTAACTCCCAAGTAAGCGAATCCTCCCCTGTCATTGAAACAAGATGAAACCAAGAACCAGGGATCTCAGCAAATCACGATGATCCGCCGAGAAACTAAACGTCTGGAGTAAAATTGAAGGTCCATCATCGAAACACTACAACAGGTGGAAACAGATGGAAAAATTCCACGCTTCAAGCCAAGACGGGACATGGCAAACAGGCCGCTATGATCCTTGTGCTTTTAACAACTTGAGACAGAGTTAAGCGTAAACGGTAAAGCAAGCTGGCGCCAAACCTTGTTGAACAAATCCTTGTCCTGGACGAATACTCCCACAATACGATGATGATGAGTTGGTATATAAACATCTTCAACGAACCCTCCAGACTGAGAAGAAGCATCCTTTTCCAATCAGTCCATTCCATTCGTTTCAAAGAGCTAGTCTCTCTTCTCATTCTTTAACTTATCTTTCATTCTATCAAGTTCGCTTGCGACTTTACCATTCCAATCATTTCACCATGAAGACCACCACTTACATTTCCGCTCTTCTCAGCCTGGCCTCCGCCGTCAGCGCTCACTACACCTTCGACAAGCTCACCCTCGCTGGTGCCCAGGAGGGTACTGATAACGAGTACATCCGCAAGCACCAGAACGGCTACATGCCCACCAAGTTCAAGGGCATTCCCGATGGCTCCATCTCTCCCACCGACAAGGACTTCACTTGCAACAAGGGATCTACCCCCTCTACCGGTGTCTTCAAGGTCAAGGCCGGCGATGAGATTGGTCTTAAGCAGGCTTTCGGCGGTACCGGAATGCAGCACCCCGGTCCTATCCAGGTCTACGCCGCTGCCGTCAAGGACGCTACCAGTGACAGCCCTTATGATCTTAAGTGGTACAAGATTCACCAGGCTTTGATCTGCAAGTCTGGCAATGCTGAGTCTCTCCGCTCAACTGCTTGGTGCTCTTGGGACGAGGACTCTGTCCACTTCAAGATTCCTTCTACTCTTCCCGATGGACAGTACCTCCTCCGTGGTGAGCACATTGCTCTCCACGGTGCTCACGATGGCCAGGCCGAGTTCTACTACGCTTGTGCTCAAGTCGAGGTCACTGGCAACAGCGCCACCACCATCCCCGGTACTTCCGTCTCTATCCCTGGTGTCTACAAGCAGGATGACGCTGCTGTCAACTTCAGCCTCTGGGGAAGCTCTACCTCCTACGATGTCATGCCTGGCCCTGATGTCATCCCCGGTGGTACCATCCGTGGTTCCGCTGATGGTGCTGGCGGCGATGTCACCAAGACTGTTGAGGGTGGCGCTGATTCTGGTTCTGACTCTGGCTCTGATGCTTCCCCCACCGAGGGTTCCGCTGCTCCTTCTTCTGCCCCTACCTCTGCTCCCGAGTCTTCTCAGGCTCCTGTTGTCCCAGTCGTCCCCGATGTTCCCGACTCTCCTGAGACTACTCCCCAGCCTACCCCCGTTGCCGCCGAGACTACTCCTCTCCCCTCTGCTGGTAACGGTTCCGGCAGCGGATGCTCTTCTGGTTCTTCCAAGGCCCGCCGCCACGCTCGTCACTTCGCTGCTCACCGCTTCTAAGCGCGTGTACCGAGAGGAATGATTGGGTGTCAGTGATTTGACATGATGCACGCGGGACGTGGTGTTTTGAAGTCATGTCATGCACTGGCGTCTTGGAGGAAAATGATATTCTGGACTTGATAAGAAAGACACTTTGCTTCAGCTTTCATTGTAAACTAGATAAGCTTCTTGTAAATATAATATTCTTGGCTGATTTCTGGACCAATTCGTAGTGAATATTGTCGCTAGCTGATGCTCTTTGAACACCAAATGCCTTGTGCCTGTACTTTCGTGAACTTCATATCCGTCATCATCGTAGGCCCGCGGGTCCCGACAGCCTGGGCCAGCGCTAGCACTTCCATAGAAATGCAGTATGATGAATGACATGGGTCTAATTTCCGATACCCCTTAGTACGGCCACAGCGTGATCTGGCACAAATAAGCATGTTTCTGAACCAGAGCCACTTCGACCTATAATGAGGCAACAATTCAAACGCTTTCAAATGAGCGATTTCATCAGTCCCCATCAACATCAATATACAGTGGAGGATAAACACAGAGCCTCGGTAATCGGTGTTTTAGTCGGTAATATGTTTCAATATCGTCTATCCGTAAAACCGATTGGAATTTGTACGGACCTGTACGGAGTAATTCGCAAACAAGTCCCCGCCTGGGCTTAGTCGGGAACATCAACAGGGGTTAAATAACTGCCCCTGCGCTACTCTGTAGTTAGCTTGTTTTAGAAAGTGGCCCCTGGGAGGAACATCTTTAACGAGCAATTCTCATTCGTGGATAAATTCAAACGTCTCGCTTGGTCTCGGAGCAACTTTATTCGTAGCCACAGACACCTGCACATCACGGTTCGTCCATCCGCCAGTGTTCATTAGAAGGAATAATCTCAAGGATGAACTCATCACGCTGTGATCCTATTTCTTTAGGTACAGGAATAATACATGCCCAGAAACTGTTCCCAAGACCATCGCCGTTCCTGACATGTATGCGGACTCGGGTCTGTAATCTGGTGGTAGCCAGAGAATCCTCTCACCTTTCCTCTTAACCCAAGCAAGATCATCACCAATGTAATATGTTCCCAGTACGTCGTCGTCAGCCCGGCCACCTCGAACAATCGCGTCAATGTCGATAAAACTAGTGGCCAAGTTGGGTAGTGGGAGCTCCGGACGATGCTGCGAAACAAATAGACTTTCCCCTGAAGATGCGTCCCAGACCTGCACATGGCTGTTCAAATATACCCCTATGAGTCGTCCATCACGAAAAGTCAGAGCGCGTAAGAGTGGCGCTCTGGGATGCGTCTCGGATTTGAAAGTCAGTATTTCGATTCCAGAGAGACAGCGAACCTCGATGGCTCCCCGTAGAGTGTAGGCAATTTTGGCAGCGTCCGGTGAAAAAGCGATGAAAGGATAGTATCTCAACGGAACTTCAAGTGCATGCTGGAGAACTGCATTTTTCAAATCCCAGATTTCAACTGTACCTGGCCCTGACGACCCAACAGCCAGTCGTTCACCGTTGGCAGAAATGGCCAGGCAGCAAGAACCCTCTTCAAGGCAACTGAACGTCAGTTCGAAGGTGTTGACATGACGTAGAGGGTTAGTGTTCCAAATCTCAACCGCTGTATCTTTCAATATGGCAAATACCGGCGCATCGGTCGCAGCTGCTATCAATGTCTGGGTCTCTGAGGGGATTTCTGGTTCAAGTACTTCTTTGCAGATTGCCTTGTCCATATCCCAGATCTTGACTCGTCCCCAGCTCTGAGAGAGTATTGTGTTATCATCCGTAAAAGGGGTCACCAATGCCGATGCCATAGGATGTTTGGTGGCTGTGCTCCCCGTCAAAGCCCTTGACGTGAGATCCCATATCTTGACGGATCCTTCGTGTGACTGGCCTGCGAGTAAAGTTCCGTCGTCTGAAATAACAGGTCCAGATTTGAAGTGACCGCAGATAGTCCTGGTAACGGCCCCTGTCTTCATGTCGAGGACGAGAGTCCGATAGTTGTTGAGAGTGATTACCAGCCAGTATTTATTGAGGGCTAGTCCGTCACCGACTATCGGTGTCTCAAAGTCCAGCATGTGAAGACATTCGCAAGACCTTGTGCTCCATACCTTGACCATTTTCGATGTCGCTGATAGTGAAGCGACCAAAGTACCATCGCTTGAGAAGCTTACTAAGTCAAGCTCCTGCTGAGGTCCCAGGACAGTCCAGGACGGCTTTGTGGAGTGATTCCATTCTGAAATAAGCATGGACTTCTGTGTCATAGCCGCTATCCACTGGCCTTTCGGTGATAAGCGTATAGGATAGGGTTTGTCTGGTATTTCGAACTCAGAAACACATTTCCCTGTGTTGACGCTGTGGATAAACGCCACACATTCAAGATCACGCGTACATACTGAGCAGATAAATTTGCAATCATCAGAGAATGCCATAGTCCGAGCACCAGAACAACGTGTCAAGGGAAGACTCCTAATGCATACACCACTGTCAAGATTCCAAATATTGATCATGCCAGGCCATCCCACTGCTATTAGCCTGCTATTGTGCCACGCCAGAATCGTTTTGTAGCACTGCTCCAACCCGTTGCTTAGGCTGTGAAGACGAGAACATGACTTCTGATCCCAAATTCTAAGTTCTCCAGTTTGACTAATTGAGGCCAGCTTGTTGCTGGGCAGAAAGGCCATCTGTGAGAGTCTTTCATCGAGAACTTGAAGAGTTTGGATTTGTGGCCAGTTGGGATCTATGTTGGAGGGCTGCATGATATAGTCGGGGTAGTGACGGTTTTCGAGTGGAGTGGGAGCATTGCTTCCTCTTGGGCTGAAGATGGTCCCGGAGTGGTATATCTGGAGAGGAGTTTCTTCTATGCCGGCGCGGAAATAGAGAATGAACTGTATTGCATCTTGAATAAATTGCAGTGCTTGCGCTCCAGAAGTCTCCTGTTGCAACCGTGAGCTTCGGTGTTGAATGAGGTCGGCGGATGTTACTTACATCAGCCAAACTCTGCAACTCTTGGAGCATTCGGAGAGAGTCGTCAATCCTTCTGATGAGACACAGGACCTCGAGCCAGTCGGTAAAGAAACACTGGAGGAACCTACACGCATCATCGTCGTCACGAATACACCTGCCTGTTGCTTTTAAATGGTGGACCCAATACAGACATGCATACCGGATCTCTGCGGACAAATGCTCGTAGATAGTAGATGACTCAATTTCTGAGTGACTCTTCCCAGGTGACGAGAGTCCACAGATATCATCCTTCAGTGTTTCTCGCATAAGGTCCAGGCATCTACTTGCCAGTCTGGCCTGCGCCTCCGTTACGCTCACCTGCAGATTCCCAGCAGATTGACTAAGGATGTAATCTCGGAACGAAAGATGGAATAGCTGGAGAGGGCTATCGTCTTCAGGGACATCGATCACAGAACGCAGTGGGTCAACCTGGCTGCCTATAGACCATGTGTCAACGCCCAGGAGCCTGGCCAATGAACTTATCGACAGAGGACTAGCGAGCAAGATAAGAGAGCCAATAATATCCACAAAACTCTGTTTAACTTCGTCCTGGTCTTCATCAGGCGCACCACTCAATATGAGGCTCAGGACAGGGTTGTACAGAGTCTCATACGCAGAATTGACTCTCGATGACTTGTCGATGATGAAGTTAATCTTATAATCAGGACTCTTTGCCCAGTGTCTATCACAGATCATACGCACAAAGGTCGCAGCTGCGATAAATAATGGTAGGGCTTTGTGAAGCAGTAACTCGAATCGGTCCTCTCCCGGCCAATCTGAAGATAACTGCAGATGCTTTTGGTGATGAGTGCGATTGTATTCCACCACGAAACTCTCCATAGCCTGGCGGAGGTAAACACGAAAGTCACTTTCGATAGTTCCAACCTGGATTTTATGAAGCACGATCTCTCTGTGAAGCGGTTCATTGGCAAAGTGACCCATGATATCAAGCTCTGGTCTGCTTGTGAGAAAGACCTTCAGTATTCCAGGGCATGTCGCCAGTAGAATTCGAAAGATCTCTCCACGGTCTTGTTCGTCACATTCATCTAACGCATCAAGAACGAAAACAATAGGTTTGGTAAGCCCCTCGTTTTGCAGTTTAACAAGTGGACTTAGGATCAGCTTCTGCCACTGTATTTGAATAGGTGCCATGACTAGTGAATGCTCCTCCCTCACCACCTCCAAAATGTAGGGAAGGATGCAAGGCTGGTGTAAAGCGAGTTGATATGCCAGTATAGAGAACAAATTTCGACCATTTCCTCGATTGCCTGCACCTTTCTTGAAGAAGAAGCTGGCACCGAGGCTTTTGGCTTTGAGGTTTCGAGAAATAGTACGAGAAATAGTGCTTTTGCCTGTACCAGCAAGACCTGGAAGCCAACAGATGGCCGGACTTGAGGGATTGTGAGCCCATTGTTCTATGTCATCGAGAACCTGAACTCGCGTTCCCTCAAGACAGAAAGAGTCGTGTGGATGATAAATATGATCAAAGACATCTTTGGGATCGATAAGAAGATCTCTCAGCTGCGACTTGACCTCTTCTTCCGTCCTCTTCCTAGACTCCAGCCTCATATCGACCATCAACTCATGCAGAGACTTGAGTTGATCTCGGCTTTGTGAGCTATGATGCATCTCACATAGTGAGCCAGCATCATGTAGCTTGTCCTTTGAAACAGTGAGGTCTTTCAAATATCCAGTGAAATCCTCTAGGCGGAAGGCACCTGTGAAAGATTTTGTTGCAGTTTGTTGGCGACGGAGAGCAAATCCGAGAAACCTTAAACAATGAGACAGCGCATCGATAATTGTCCGGCGTAGGTTTGTACTGATATGGAGGTCTATGGAAGCCGGCGAAGCTAGGTAAAGCTCGTAGTAAACACTGCATTCAAAGACTAGGACGGTGATTTCAGCGATGCCTTCAACAACCTTGCTTCTGATCTCTTCCCCAGCAGTAAGATTCTAAGTAAAATTAGCCTGGATTCACAGTACAGACACTAGTAAGGGGATACTATACCAGAAGAAGAAAGCGCACAGCGGCCCATGGGAGGGCAGCGGGGTTGGGATTCGTGCTAACAGCGATATCGCCAACAACAGCGAATCGATTTACATGAGGGACAATCTTTTCCATTGCTTCAGCCAGCCTTTTCTTCGTGCCAAAACGCCTCATTTCAGTCTCCAGTCTCTTTATCAAGGCTGGCAGGGTCATTTCAGCATCTTGTGTCGAAGATTGTTCCTGAGCTCGAATGACTTCTGACAGCTTTCCACCGTCTTTGGATGTTTTGACATTATCAATTGCCTCCTTCCAGAGTTACTGGAATCTTACTTGCTGATGTTTGCATTCATAATCAGTTGCCGATATGATGTCGCCATGTTCAGCCTTTGAGGCTGAAGATCCAACCGAGACATTTTCAGTTGGAGGACTTTTGGTGATTGCGACACCCACTAAAGGTACGGACATGGACGATGGTGAAGCAGCTGGCAAACCAGCCGACAATCTGCCTGTGATGAGGCATCAGTGGTGTATCCTGTCGTGGTATTGATATAGAGCATGGGTGTACTGACACAAACCTTGGGAAACGGGCGGCGTGTTTCCAGGAGTGCCTATGGAGTCACGGCTTGACTCATTCCTTTTTCCAGGGTTGAGCCGCCTGATAAAGGCTCTAAGAGATGGCCTTTTTGGATCCGACATGATTCCGGAGCCTTCGACTTGTCGCTCAGAGCTATAAGTTATGAGAACTGGCGCGGGCAATGGACGTTGAGAATATGTGAGTTGGAAGAGGGGAAGTTTGACACTGAAGTGCGCCATACATAAAATCTGGGCTGTGTCTTGACGCGATTGGTCACGTATCCGTGAGGCTGACTGACAGGCTGACAGGCTGACAGGGGTCTGAATGATGATGATCTTGGCAATAATACTTTTGAGGTAAGACGGCGGCCAAGGTTGTCCAACTAATTTGGTACTCTTTGTCTATTTGGCTGAGATTCCAGGGTCTCTCATCCTTGGTGGCGGTGCACATCATGAGTATATTCGGAAAACAAGTAATTCAATTCAAATACCAGCTGCCTGGTAGACAGCATGGTGATACTCCTAGAAAGCTATACTTAAATAGTGAACGAGAATGGAAGAGATACTCTCCTAATCTCCACAGCCGCAGCAAACTAATATCAGACAAGCATCAAGAATTCTCAGACAAACGAGCGACTATAGTAAGACATCCCCCCCCTTTCATCCCACAGAAAGAACTGACAAGTCTACTTCGAAAGGCAGGTCTGAGAGTAGTAGGTAGCAAAGGCAGTAGCCGCCGCAGCACAGCAGTAGATACTCTCCTGATTAGCCTTGGCCGCACAAGCAACGCAAGCAGCCACAAAGTTGATAGTAGAAAAGTTTGCGCAAGATCGGCAGGCGTCAGGGTCAGGCGCACTGTCACAGCTCCAAGCCTTGACACGGCTGATAGTAGCATCCTTGATCTGAGGACAGTTGCGAGAGCGCACCACAAGATCACGGCTATGAACCTTCTCAGCTTCAAAGGCCTCGAGCAGGTTCTGCTCCTTGGAGATGGCGACGATGGGTTCAAAATACTGGTCGAAGAGAGACTCCGGGATACAAGCGGTGGGATCGTTGATATATGTGGCTGGGATCTCAGGGAGCTGGTGGTCGCCGGTGGCGTTGAGGTTGGCGAAGGTTTGGCCAAAGGCTTGCAGGTGAGAGAGTGTGATGCACTGGGAGACCTCGCCAACTTTGTAGGTGACCTCGGTGACCTTAAAGGGGGTCTTGTTAAGGGCCTCGTTGGGGGTAGTGCTGGCAAAGGCAGCGGTGGCCAGGGCGGCGAGAATGAGGATGAAGCGAGCCATTGTAAGGGACTTTATTGAGTGTAGAGGAGTGAACTTGAGTGTGAATGAAGATGTTGTGATTGTTGTTGAGTGAGTCGACAATGTGGACATGAGCGCCGCCTTATTAGTTTCTGTCGTTGACGATACCTAAGGACGACGCCGAACTGGGTTCTTAACAATCTATCAACTACCGACGAGTCTCTCATAGCTTGGGAACCTTCCCATCCCATCATGACAGACATGAGTTCACTCATCGTCGATCTCGACTCTCGGCAGTTCATACATGGCCATCCGCCATAGATTAGGGATTCGAGTCTCACCATCATCTGCCGGTATGAAATGAGTCGATGGACATAGTATAATCTGATGTTCTCGTGTTCCTTTTTGGAACATTGCATATTATTGGATCCGCTTTGATCCCAATTCACCCGGCTAAATAGTCTATGCCTATAATTTAAGTGTTACTATAGGTCAGTTCTAAACTAAGTTCTTTTGACATCTTTGATGCTTCAAATACCGATGACAGAAAAAGAGGAGTTGAGAAGTGATCGACAATTGGGGTTCTTTGAAAAGCTTAAAAAGAATTCCTGCTACGTTTAACTCTAGGCTAGAGACTTTCTACCGCCCCGGCAGTGCCATTTATAAAGAACCTAGTTTAGAGCTAACCTATAGTAACAGTTAAATTATAGGCATATACTATTTAAATGTTGCTATAGGTCAGTTCTAAATGTCGTGCTTGGCGTACGACTGGGCGAATAGCCTCACACCGAAACCCCCACGTGGGCTTCTTTTTTCGTATGCTCTGCGGGCCGCTCAGCGATGGTACGTTGCGCTGGCCCTGTCGGTAATGCAGCGGTCCGTGGAAACACTAGAAGAATGCAGAGTAAGCATTTTCTAAAGCGAGGAAGACTTCTAGGGTGTCATTTCCTGTGATAGGCGAATCTGTCCCCTACAGCTAACCATTGGCCTCGACAGAACATCCGATCACATCATGACCAACGAGAGACTCGCATTTCAACACGAGCTCAAGTTCATCACGCTATGTCAAGGGATAGAAAAGATTATTCGTATTGAACTCTATTATCCGCAGATAAATTATCGTATGTCTGGGAGGAATAATAGCCAGAACTCACTTCATGTTCATATGCTGAGACACGAAAGTATTCACGATTATCCATGTTTGGAAGGTGGATTTTGTGATGCCGGTGAGCCGGATGCGAAACAATCGGTTCGGCAATTGCTTCAGTCATGATGAAGTGGGATAATGACTGACTTTCATGAGCCGATTCGATAGCCATCGAGCGAAGTTGGTCAGTTGCCTCATCAGACCGCCTTTCAAGCCAGATCATGAGGCAGATTCGGAGATGAGAGCGGGTGTCTCTAAGAGAATCCTGAAATACAAAAGAGTCAGCGTTCCCAACCTCATCTACAATTCACCACTCTCATCTTCACCAGCATCAGTAACAGTACAACAACTACTACAACTCCCAATCCTCAAGACCCAAACACTTCACCCGAAATGAACTCTCTCGGCCTAATCGCTCTCTTCTTCGGCGCGTAAGTCACAGTTCCTCCGCTTCAACAACCAACTCTGACCTCCTAGCGCCATGGCCTCCCTTCACCACAACTGTGGCTGCACAGTCTTGGGCAAATACCGCACAGATGTTAGCTCGACTGCCTGTGGCCTCTGGGCTACCAGAGAGCCCAACACCCACTTTGATGGCTACTCTGTAAGTACCCAGACATGGACTCACTGAGCATGGAAGCTGACTATGCAGTGCGTCGACAAGGGCCGCGGCCGCGGCATTGACGGTGATCCATGGGAGCTCACTTGCCAGGAGGTCTGGGATGTCAACTATGGCGGCTACAAGTACGATGCTAAGGGCAAGTGCTGGCACGACACCTGATGCCAATCTTTGAGATCAGTGCTTCTTTGGCTCGGGGTTGAGATTGGTGTGATTCGTTCTTTTCAGACTGCCAATATCCGCATGGCATCTTGTTCCTTTAGAAACCATGTAGCACTCTTTTAGTCTTGTCATGAGCTTATGACAAGGACTTTCAATTCATTTTACTTTTGTGCGATACTCGAGACCCGATCATGACCTTGCTCGTTTTTGTTTGAGCCTTAACAGAAGCCTCTGCTCAATATTGGTCTAAAGGTAATGTCATGAATTTGTGCGAAAAATCGCTTGCATTTGACTGGAACGCAAGAACGCGATAAACTTGTCGAAATTTGACCGAGATCATGCTTTCTCCCACCATCAGGTGAGCCTATTGCGGCTGTTTTTAGACGCGCCGCATCTAGACCCAAGATGTCCCAAGCAAGATGGAGAGACGGGCAGCCGATTCAAGAGTTAAAGTGCGGCTAAAAAATGTCCGTACCCCAAGCTAAACTTCATCGCGTTGGTTCTCGAGAACACATGGCTTTAGTTCCACGCGACATTTAAGCTGCATTCCTGATTGCTGGGAGCGACTGGAATTTTTCTAAAGCGCTAGAGGGGTCTGGATGTTCTAATATCCTTGACATAAGGCGAAAAGATCCGGATTAAGTAAACTTCATCTGGGGATTAATTAGAAACCCTTACGGCGGTATGCTCGATTAACTGTTCTTGGCAGTTCAAGAAAAGCTCCCTGCACTCAAACGACTTTCATTTCAAGGTTCAAGATATAGTTTAGCCGAAACTCGTCATCTCGATGAAAAGCTTGACAGAGTGTGACTCGGATCGGGACACCGAACATTCTGCGTTTATAAATAGCAGCCAATTCTCTTGATTGAAGCCTGTTGACAGTTGACCTTACCTGCTCCAGCCATCATATCCAAGCCTCGTACAATATGACTTCTCTCCTTGTCACCGGAGGGCTCTTCATCCTGTCAAATGTTGGCAAGAGTATTCTGGGGAAAGGTGCAGGATGGGTCTTTGATCAAGGTCTTGCATCAATCAACGGTGGAAGCGATAACGACAAGATAAGACAAGACATTGCCAACGTTCTGACAGAGGTCAAACAGATCGAGACATCTGTCGCGAGCCTGTCAAACCAGTTGTCGGATACTCTTTTGCAGCTTCGAAAAGACGACCTGGAAACTTACATCACCGATATCGACACATATTACTTGACTATTGGTGATATCATGCAGGAGGCTTTTGATATTCCAAGTAAGAATCTGACGGATTCGGTTCGAGTTGGCCAGGCGCAGGCCCTTCAAAGCCGCCTGGATGATCGTCTGCAGGCCAGTGCCGACAATGTCCCTGGATATCTCGATCAAATCAACGCCTTTCTCAACGACGCAAGCGCAAGCTCCTTTCTGAAACAAGCAGCTCAGCAAGCGTTTGACGAATCAGACGACTTCCTGGGGTATTTCACCAAGACCAAGGTCATGGTACGTCTGAGCCCTCCCATAGATCAAATCGGCATTGCTAACATGACTAGGCTTTGAACTATTGGGTTGCATACGCCAAAGGCATCAGTCTTCTCCAAATGGCACTGGATAACCCCAAAGTCAATTTCGAAGAGGGGTCTTATACGATCAGTCGCCACAAGTCCAACCTCCTCGCACAGGAGCAGAACTTCCAAGACACCGTCGGCCAAGAGTCTATTACACTGGCCGAAGGGATAATCGGCGCCCCAGCTGACACACACCCGGTCATCTGGCGAGTGGCCAGTGGGACGTATATCGAAGGTAGCAGTAATGCCTACGAGAACTGGGTAGTACCAGACGTCGAGGCACCGACTGCTGCGTGGGTCATGAAACGTTATCCAATTATCACCGCAGATCAGTTCGACCCTACCGGAGACTATCCTGTGCTGATGGAGCCCACCGACCAGGCTGGCCATATTCTCTGCATTGGGGGCTCCCAGTATGGGTTAGATACCAGACAGACCGATGATGGAAACCCACCATGTTCTTGGTTGATAAAGCCAAGATATCCTGGAGCTGATCGCTTCTCATTCAGGTTTATTGATGGGTTTGTAGGAGCGGATAATAATGGGTCTTATATCGTTGATGTCCCTTGGCCTGATTGGGGTGCTAATTCCAGACTGCTGTATTATGTTGACGGTCTGCATGACGAGGATGGAAATCAGTTCTTCAATGTCACCCTTGGTGATCTTGATGGGCCTGCCCAGTCATAGATCACGAACACCCCAGACCCTCACGTTCATAACTATAAATCTACCACCATCACATCATAAACAATTTCGATGGCCAACTATCAGAATTGACGATAAGATACACTCAAAGTGTGGAACGATACGGAAGACATGCACATAAAAATAACAGAAAGTAAAAATAGAAATTCAGAACAAAATTCATATTCCCAGAAACCCTAATGAGACCCTAAGCGCAAGCATATCTACAAAAATAGTTCCAAGAAAATGCTACCCAGATCTACAACTCGAAACTGACGGTATGACCCTACTCATCCTTGGCGGGGTCGAAGCCAGGGCACTGGTCGCCAGCAGCCTCACCAAGCTTCTTAGTAAAGCTATCATCCTTATCCCAGAACTTGGGTCCAACACCACCATTCCAAGCATCATAGAGGTAGTCTCGCAGAGATCGACCGTTGACAACAGGCCAGTTGTCCCAGCCGACCAGGTTTCCGATGAACCACTGCCCAGTGTAGTTCTCAACATCGTCGTCAGCCTCGTTAGCCATGCGCCAGCAGTGAGTGAACCCGCCGTCTTTGTGGTAGACAACCTTGGCGCGCTGGCCGTCGAGACGGGGAGTGTTGGTGGCGTGCTCGTAGCCGCCGTGGCACGAGGGAGCAACGCGCTTGACCTCTTCGCCTTGAACGAATACGACGATGTTTTCCCAGTCATGAGTATGGCCATTACCGCCACCAGCAGCGTTGATAGTGCCCCAACTAAAGCTTTGTCAGACAATGATGCAGAAAGGTGGTTAAGTGAAACTTACGAAGACTGGTCCTTCTCAAAGTAGTACTCATACATAATAGCGCACCAGCCATTGTTACAGCGCTTTCGGCTGTACACGTTGTTGTTCTCAAGGCGGTTTGGCTCACGGCAATCATCAGCAGGACCCTTGAAGTAGACGTCCTTCTGGCTAAGACCGCGGTTGGTGTTGCCGTCCTTATCGATGGCAGAAGTGTAGTAGCAGCCGTCCTTGTCGAAATCGGTGGCAGGCTGGAACTTGTGCTCGATCTCGTGAGCACCGTCGTCGAGACGGCCCATGAGAACTCGCTTGGCGTGCTTGAGGGGTCCAGCTTCGACGCTGAGAGCGCCGGCGAGGACGGTTGCGATTGTGAAGGCGTGCATGATGGGAAGTAAAGATGAAGTTGGAGAGAGAGCTTGAGATTGAAGTCAAGAAGAAGAGGAGAGAGTAATGAATTGCTGGAGTGATGATGAGATGAGATGGTAGATCTATGGGGGCAGATGAAGTCTCTTATATACACAGTCTGTGATAAGGTTGAGAGGTTAAAAGATACTTCCAAGATGCCAAAGTTATTACAGATAAGCCTAGCTCAGCATGTGTCGGCTCAAGTTGAAGCTCATCATGACATCAAACAGCCATTTCTCATCTCATCTTCCAAAAATGAAACGGACCATGAAGGATTCACGATACGAGTAGGAGTAGGATTCACCATCTCAGCCAATAAATGAAGCCAAATCTATTTCGATGATCTCACTGCATACATAAACTTCATGCAGCAGCTCAGCTCGTTCCAAGTAAACGCCCAAATCTCCAAGGCGCAGCACCAGGTCGGACCAATCACACGAATTACGCACCTGTGCCTTAATTTTAAGCTTAGCGGATCTTACCTGCTTAGCCACAACGATCGTAGATCTGACCAATTAAGTGTCTGCCGGACCTATTTTAATCACGGGGGTAACCTTTTCCTTGAAACATGTAGGATTTGACTAGTATTGTTATGGTAACAGTGCTCGTGATGTTGTTTGGGGGCTGTGAGGCGTTTTTGGTGAAAGCAGCCTTGCTTATGGAGGTTTCATGTTGTGAGGTACTTTGATCGGGTGGTGGTTTGTGCGGCAGTGGATGTAGCTTTGATCAGCGAGATTAAATGAGAACGGGTCAAGATGGGCTGCGCAAACACCTTGGTGGCTCTGAAGGTGGCTCTGAAGGATGAAGCTATCTTATGGTGCGTCTATCAGGATCAAAATCCAGGTAAATGGTCCATGCAACGGCTGACAGACAGAGGCAGGCAATTTTTGTGGGGCTGGCATTGAATTACTCGATTGTTTCTATCATGATCTCATGCTTCATCGTGCTTGGAGAGTCTTCAGCGGTCTCTGAGTCACTGACTACAGAAGTCTTGATAGAGTTATAAATTAAATTCATCGTGATGAATATAGGCGTTGATGAAATGAGAGGAAGCGGGCACAAGATTGATCGTAAGCGCTGATGTAGAAGTACCCACTGGGCTGTGATTAAAGCGGATCGGCCGCGGGGTCCAAAACTTATTGCGCTTTAGGGTAGGTCCGAGCTTTTCTTAGATCAATTTGAGGTATCATGATGAAAATAAAGATGCGTTATAAACAATTATAATACTAAGTAATCAAGTCCGTCATACGTTGAATAAAAAGTAAATTGGAGATTGAGTCAATAAAAATGTCAACAACAAGACTTGTCAGGCGGAAATCTCCAAACATTTGACCAACTAGACAGCAAAGATTGGGCACGAGGCAAAGTGCGCTTGTTAGTGCTGATTGATATTTTTTCAAGGACCTTGCGAAATCCGTCGTAAACAGGCCAGTCATGTCTTATCACAACGCGATAGAACCATGCCAAGCAGGTAAGGGTATCCTTGCTCCAGGCCTTATGTGGACGAGAGATCAACCGAGTACTTTCACCTGCCCAAGTCTGGAGCAGGTGTTTGGCTTTTTTGCCATTGCTATGTATCGTTTCTCAATCCATCATCAGAATGCTGGCTCTCCCTCGCCCACAAAATGAATTTCTGCAAAGCTATCCCAAGATGTGATATCTTATGCTTCTCTTCATCTGGCATCTCCGCCAATGTCATGCTCATCCCGTCAGGTTGAAAGCATGTCTGCCATCCATATCGCATCACACCTCTTGCAGGCACAATCATCCCGTCAATCCGTCCTTGGAAAAGGATGGGTTCGTGACCAGGACCCTGGCAATACCCGATAGTTGCAACAGCTTGGGCGGTCTTGTCTGAGAAGCCAGCTAGCAAGAGATGTAGCTTTTCAGGACCCATAGCTTCGAGGAAGAATTTTATGTAGGGTCCTGGCATGCCATTCATCGCATTGAAGCAGAGCGCTGTATCATCTACGACAACCGGACCGCCAACCTGTCAATTCGTCAGCCCAGATCCAGATGATGTAAGGAATTTGACAAGAGTCGAACCATTTCTGCCGCTTTGCGACATTTAGCGATTGTGATTTCTTCGATCGATCCTTGTATCTCAGGTAGATCGAGAGATTGACTGTGAACGGTTATTCCAGCTGGAGCGAGAACAGCCCCGATGTCGGCTACCTTATTGGCGTTGCCAGTAATGAGGTTGATATTTTTCATCTTGCATTGTTCATGAGATTCTTTTGCTTCCAAACCAATCTCATCAAGTGCCTTTACTAACTTAGCAGGTGGGTATGATTTATCAAGCCAATCGGCCTTATCTGACTCCGATACCGAGGCTTATGTTAGTTTGTGGAGACTAGAATATTGTTAAGCTCTTCAGCCGAAATCTGAAGACGGTTGAATTACTTTTAGTTATTGACTCATAGAGGCAGAAAAACTTAGGGCCTCTATCATCAATAAAGAAAAGACTTGAGTAAATTCGTATAAACCTAGCGGAGCTTCGATTATTAAGCTAAGTTACACAAGATTAATCCTCGGTCAGTTCACGCTCCAAACCAGAGCAAATGCTTGCTTGTCCCCACGCATGGTCCTTGGTGCAGTCACATTAAGCGTGATCTTGGTCTCCCTGTCAGCAGGAATACCAGTCCAAACCACCTGCTCAACGTTGTTGATGTTATCAGGCCTATCACCCAAGTTGCCGAATCTGCTGGGCTCATCATCACCAACAGTGACCTGTAGATTGATATTATTCTGCAGCCTGGCGCCAGGAAGATCAGAGTACGCCATGGTGACCTTCAAGGTAACGGTTTCTGAGTCTGGTCCATCGGGCATAAGAAGATCTCCAAGTTTAAGTACCTCGGTGAATTCATCTTTACCATCCTCGTCGAGAATTTCGCCCTCCAGGTAGCCCTTGTTGGTAGTGATGCCCTTGAGAATAACAGAGTTGGCAAGATCAACGCGGCCGAAACCCTGGGCTTCAACCTCTTTGCCCATGTTCACAGCGCCGTTGACAAGCAAGGCTTTGAGCAACGCGGCACTTGGGGAGGCGACTCCATCCTTCTGCAGTGTCTCTCGAAGTACGGCAACACAACCGGCGACAAGCGGAGTCGCCATGCTGGTGCCAGAAAGAAATGCCCAAGCTGGATCAGTTGAACGGCCGAATGTATCATCTGTCTTTGCTTCTCTTGACCTTGCCGAAAGGATCATGGTACCTGGCGCAACAACATCAGGCTTGATGCGGCCCTCGAGCGTAGGCCCACGACTACTGAACCAAGAGATGTTGTTGGGGTCACCTTCAACAATCCCATCGGCCTTGAAGGTATCGAAGCGGGTACTCCTGGCTTTGCGACGGTTGTCGCTTGACCCAACAGCGATGCAGTTCTTGGCCGCTGCTTGTGCACCAACGTGGCCAAGATCAGTCTCCTCGCCACCATCGTTGCCAGCAGCGAAGCAAACTACCATCTCTTGATGAGCAGAAACGAAAGTATCGAGATCTGCGCTCGCGTTGTTATAGGTAAGCTGGCGTGTCCACGCAGGGCCCCAAGAGTCGCTATGAATGAAAGACTGGTGATCGAGGGCCTCTTTGAGTAAATCGCCGAGAGTCTTCTGAGATTGACCGAACAGGCCACCGCGACTGTCCAAGAGAGATTGGACTATGAGAGTCGCCTCTGGTGCAGTGCCCTGGATTGAACCTCCCATTTTCTCAGAGTGTCCGTGGCCGAGAACAGAACCACAAACATGCGTGCCATGCCCATCGGGGTCGTTGGTCTTGGCGGACCTACCAATAGGAATGAGCTTCTTGACACGACCGGTGAAAGCTTCGTGAGTGTTGTTCTCATCACCAGTGTCAAAGCCAGTGTCGGCGATAGTAACTATCTGGTTCGCCCCTTTGAATAAGGTGGTGTTGGAGGAGGATCCAGCGACATCAGCATGAAGGATGTCACGAGCAACGTTGTTGAAGAAGGTGAGCTTATGAACCTCTTGAATGGACCCAACACTGTCAATCTTGGCGATCTCTTGCAACTTGTCATTGTTGCCTGTCAGACGAATGACAGAGGCACCGTCCCTGATAGCGATATCCTCGGGCGAGATGCCAAGAGAATCTTGGATACGCTGGGAGATATCCTCAGCAGAGTCATCCGCACGATTCTGAAGAACGATGTCGACAGTGACAGTGCGACTTGCAGCCGCCCCATCCTTAAGAGCCGGCTCGAGCTTCAGCTCTGGCTGCAGGGGCTTCGCATCCTTGACGAAAGCAAGGTCGCGCAGGGACTTGATGTCCGTGGGCTCATAGCGGCAGAGCCAAGTGTTACCACCGAGGTACTCATGTAGCTCAACGTGGTGATCTTTGAGGGTATGCTTTTCAGATCTCTGAAGCGGGTCTTGGGTCTCGAGAACGATATAATTAGTGTTCTCGGGGAGACGGTTGACTCTCATCTCGTTCCCGCCAGACTGATCAGGGCCATCTGGGAGGGACGAGACGGAGAACGCATTTCCGTTGATGGTAGACATGGTGAAGAGTTTGAGGAAGGGTTTGCGGAAAAGGGATTATGTGACTAAATCTGTCAGATGCAAGTGTCACTGTTAAGAGTGATGTGGTTAAGCACAGGATGAGAGAGGGTTTTATAGAAATCTTGACAGGCAGTGCCAACAGTCCTGGTGCATCTCCTTCAGAAAACGGACGAACCAATCTCAAGTGAGACCGATTTAATAAGGCAGCGAGGGACGTAAGAATACTTAGGACACTTATCCTGAGTGATAAAAAGACTTCGGTAAGATTAGTAGATCTTTAGACCACTTTATTCTGGCACCTTGTCCCATCATCACCAGTTTTGTTAGCCTCCGAGGGCAAGATCTCAAGGCGTCGCTGAAAGCATAAATCAATCAGCCGACAACCCTCTCAGCCCTACCGGGATCAAGTAGCTGATGCACTGGTATGTCGACTGTCTGTGATCGCAGCACTACTCAAAGCCCTGTTGGCAATGAAGGTGGCAAAGGAAGGTGAGAGAACTTATGACCTCTATCCTAAGTGACAAAAATACGTCCGTCAGTTTAGTGCGATTCGCTACAATCTAGTATAGTTTAGTAGATATTAGGTCAGATATTTTTTGGCACCTTGATTTCACGCAGGGAGTTTTATTGCTCGCAAAGGGGTGGTCGACCGAGACAATCAAATGTGACAGCTTTACTGTATACATCTTTGCATGAAGAGGCTTGCGGCTGAACGTGCGTGATTCTCAGCTCTCGTAGACGCACTTCATATCACGCCCGTGGCTGGCTGAAGTCAAAAAGATGGTGGTGAGGGGACCGAATCACAGTGAGATACTCTATCGGAGCACCAAGTCCTGGAACCCCTCACGCCAAGTCCTAGACTTGTCTAGATCGATGTGGCTTATGCAGGTGGCACCAAAACAAGCGTAAATTAAGCTTAAATGGTGAAACTAAGCCATGTCGGCAGGTAAGGAATGTGATAGACAAAGCTGATAGTTCTGTACTCCCGTTTTTCAGCGGACATCAACTTGAGACATGTTGAAGGCCAATTTCCTGTTCTCTCTTGCTCCAAATCGACGATCGATTACCTACAGTACTGTTTTCCCTTCTAATATTTCTGTAAGGTGAAACCTAAGTATCGCAGTTAGGTAATATGCATTGCAACATTTCTTTACGCTGCTATCGGAGGCAGTGAGGTAAGGGACAAATGGAAAGCCAGAAACATAGAACCTCTATTCTATATTACAAACAGACGTGGGTAAATGAGTGCAGATTTAACAAAGCTTAGATAAGATATTTCTGACAATTTAGTTCGACGTCAGAGTTTTTCTTGCTTCCGGAGGGAGACGCCAGATTTGTCGCTATGTGTTATCCTGAGATAAGGTGTGAGCCCATCGATAACCCCCAAAGCATTCTTATCGTTACAGGAGCTTACGTTGGGGTTCGGGTTCACCGCTTACCACCGTCATGAGGAGCAACTCGAGGGCTGCTAGGACTACGTACTGCTTTCAAATTTCTAAACTCAACACCGAAATATGACAAAAAAATCTTTTCCTATGAGGAAGTAGAAAGCGCCCCCATTGTGACTGTTGAGCAAGCAGCGTCGTAGACAGAAGGCTTCACAAAGTCAACACGAGGCTTCGTGCCCTTACCCAGCTCAATCAACGTGTTGCGATTCGGATCAAACTTGGGCCAACCAAGCTTACTCAGACCAGATTGAGGATCGTCGCTAAAAGAGAACCAAGCATGCTGCATGATCTTGGTGAGCTTCTTCTGGTCTGCCGATGGCTCAATACCACTGACATCGCCAGATGCGCCAAAGATCATGTGCAGGTCAACACCATGGTACGCGCCACTCGTAGGGAACAATCTCGTGTTATCCCAGTCTGCCAGATATCGGTACGCCCATGACGGTACGTTGTGATCTCTTCGCGCCTTGGCCTGGTAGGATACGGGACAGGTGAAGGATTCGAGGAGGAATGATTTGACTTGGGCGTCGGTAGGAACAACTCCATTTCCGTAGGCTGGAATACGGTAGTATCCGTCTTCGTTATTGTTATTGCCAAACAGGATGGGAACTTTAACAAAGTTTCCACTCTTGGTTCGACTAACATAGTCTGAGAAGACAATCTCGTTATCTGGCTTGGGGTAGAATGGAGGGATAGATCGGAGGACACTGGAACTAGAAGCAGGCCTGATACCAGCAGCTGCCTTCTTTATATCCTCCCAGTCAACCTTGCGCATGCAAGTCATTACATCGCTGGTAGTGTTACATCCTACAGCTGACACAACTGAGGCCCAGTTCCTCTCTTGGACAGCAGCGGAGTTGACCGGGAAGCTAAAAGCATTTCCAGAAGGAGCAATGATTCCATTGACGATTGGATCTTTCTTGTAGGCGTACGTCCAGTAGTCAACAGCCACGCCACCAGAAGATTGACCGGCGATGGTGATCTTTGAAGGGTTACCGCCGAACCTCCAGATGTTGTCACGAACCCACTCAACAGCAGCTCGTTGATCGCGCAGACCCAGGTTCTGAGTCTCACCAGGTGCACCGGGGAAGCCAAAGATGTTGATGCGGTAGTTGACGGTGACGACAACAATGTCCTCTGCGTCAGCGAAGTATTTGCCGTTGTAGAAAGGGCTGTCGGTGTTTCCAATAGCAAATCCTGTACTGTTAGCTAAGCCTCGAAGTCTAAGCCGGATCTTTGAGAGACTTACGACCACCGTAGAAAAAGACCAACACGGGCTTGTTTGCTCTTGCAGAATTGGGCGTGGCCTTGGACCAAATATTGAGTGTCAAACAATCCTCACTCTGGGGGGTTCCGGCTGCGCTAGCAAAGTATGAAATGATCTGTTGAGCTTGAGGTGTCATGTCAGGATAATCCACCTTCTTACTCGCCGTCAGTGGACAATCGTATCCAAAGCTTTTCGCCTTGAAAGGCTTCTTCGAGTAAGACGTGATCCGCTGAGGAGCCGCAAACCTCAACTTGTCCACCGGCGGTTTCGCATACGGGATACCCAGATACTCAACAACACAGGGCGAATTATCCGCGACATGGCCAGTGATGGGTCCATTCGCAGTCTCGACGGTGATGTACTTGGATGGGTTGCATTTCGGTGTCGCAGCAGCCAGACCTGCCCAAAGGGCAAACGCAAAAGCCCAATTGACCGCGTACATTTTGGAGGTGTTGCAGCGCAGGGGTGACTGACAGAAGGCAAAGTCACCGTCTCAAGTTGGGCTGGGGAGATTTGAGAACTTTATTTAACCGTTGGGACGCGCATCGGAGAAGTGCCCTGAATAGGAATCCACAAAGGATGTGACCAGGTCAGGATGAACTTAGTGGCCGACCTTTCCGGATCAACGGTTTGACAGGGGAACGCCCCGCAAACGATGGGATGAAGAATGAAGCTACAAGTCAATTCTTAGAATCGTATTTGTAGCCATTCGATCGTGGGAGCATTATAGTCGCAGATGCAGTCGTTGCTCGTATTTCTGTGTTTTTGATCCCTCAATGGTTCGTTACCAGTCTCCATTATCCAGCCTCCGGGAAACATTACGCCGTGCCTCACCCCTGCATGAAGTAACACCACCAACTGTTGGTTCACCCCGGATCGCAGGCAAAAGGACCGTTCATCCTTTCTTCTTCGGAGATTGGTTCTATTCCTTCACTACCAAGACAGGATGGTCGCTACGAGTCCTTCGTTGACCCTGTCGTGACTCTGTGCCTACTCTGTTGAGCCGACAATGCGGTACACTTCCGTTGTCTCCAGAAGTAAGTCTTGGAGACTTTGGAAGTGGCCCACGTTGGCCCGGCACTGCAAGTAGCAGTACCGATTTACATCATATCATGCTGTGCCGAGTGACATAGGTCTATTGCACCATTGGCTGTGCCGCGCTGTTGGAACTGATGTCTACGCAGCTTTATATACTGGGGGCCTTCCTTGGCCCCTCTCCAAGTGCCACTCTAGCCCGTCCGCGTTGAATGCAGCCGCAAAAATGATTGATCGTGGTATGGGATTTCCCACCGACGGGGTCGAAAATCATGGCTGGAAGTTATACGTCACCTCTCTGGTAATGATCATCTCATCGGGGCTGTTCGTCGTTGCGAGATGTATCGCGCGCTATTCGATTCACAAGCTTGGTTCTGACGACGTTGCCATTATCGTTTCTCTTGTGAGTTGGTCGACCGTCGCCCCCAAAGATAGCCAAGCTGACTAGACAAGATATCTTCTGTTCTTCTGTCGACGTACATACAGCTTGCGATTCACCATGGCTACGGAATGCACAAAGACGATCTCGACAAACCCGATCTTCGAATGGCACTGAAGATGTTCTTCATCGCCCAAACACCATACAAAGCAACCGTCTGCCTCAACAAAGTTGCTGCGATTTTACTTTATCTCCGACTCTTTGTCACAAAATCTTTTCGTGTTTGGTCTTTTGTTGTCTTGGGCGTCGTGGTGGGATACAGTATCGGTGGCATCGCAGCGACTATCTGGCAATGCGTCCCTATCAAAGGCGCATGGGACAAGTCTGTCGATGCCAAGTGTATCGACTCAAATAAGTTCTGGGTTGCTTATGCAGTTCTCAACATCTTGACGGATGTTATGGTCTTGGCTCTTCCTATTATGCCGATCATGCGGCTTCAGACGAGTAGACGGGAGAAGCTACTGCTCTGCTGCATCTTTCTTCTAGGTGGATTGTAAGTACCAAAGTCTAAGGTCTTTGAGCAAGAACTTATCAGCTTTATAGCGTCACTATTACATCGATCCTCCGAGTGACTTCTGTGTCGAATTCCCTCAAGAACAAGAAAGACATGACGTGGAACTTCATCGATCGTGGAGTATGGACCCTTATCGAAGCTAACCTCGGCATTATCGCTGCATGTTTGCCAGTACTACGACAGCCCATGGGAAAACTCTTCCCTCGCATCTTCGGATCGACCAAGAAGAGTTCCCTCTACTACACAGGGCCAGGCGGTCCCGCAAAAGGCTACAACCTGTCAGATATAGCTGCCCGAAGCCCTCGTCCAGGCATTTGGAAGAGCGATGCATCGAGATCTGATCCTGTGGTTTCCATCGCTGGGCCACAAACGCAAGCAAGTCGGGACAGTGACGAGCATTGTATCATTGCCGATTCAATCAAGGGAAGTCATTTTGGGAGTGAGTTGGCTACTCATAAACCTGATGGAAGTAGATAGAAGCCACAAAAGTTATCAATTGTATTTATGAGTTGAAATCATATTTCGCGCTTGACCTACTACTGAAGAAACACCGTAGCCATGAAAACTAGACGACAGGACTCAGGCAATGAGCTTTAGCATAAACAGTCTCTATCCACGCCTTAAACTGTAACAAGCAGCGGTGCCACTCCTGCTACCCAAATCTACTATCATTGAGTATGGCAATACCAGGAAGAAACAAAGCGCGTCTTGATACTCGAGCTAAATAGTATTCAAATGGACCAGTGCCCTTCCCGAACAGACACTTCCGTGGCCCAGTCGTTAACCACCTTGCCATAGCCCAAGATGTATTAACGAAGTCCCCCTTCTATGCCGTATGAATGTTTCCAAGGCTTCACGTCAAAGAGCCTACTTGGACTCATTTGGCGTAATGCCAAGCTCAATGGGCTGAAATGTGCTATCAGTAGGCGGGTGGCTGCTTGACTCGATAGCAAGCCAGAGTCCATCCGATCTCCCAGAATAAGTATAAAACTGATCATAATCTTCACCAGTCGGCGCGCAGATCGTATCCGGCTCAGAGACACATTGAACAGCTGGCACAGAACACTTGAGCTTTCGATCAGTGGTTTGTTCGCATGTGAGGAACCCAGTGGCGGAGGCGACACTGGTAGAAAGGTCGCACGTCGCAACCAGGTTTGGCTCGCTACTGTGTCCATAGCCAATGCATAGGTAAAGGCCGTTGATCACTTTGGCATAGTGTGTAACTGGCTCAATGGTAAACGAAGGCATTTGACCTATCCAGGTCTCTGCAAGATCCCATCCCATCATTGAGCCCTCATTTGCTACGCCTTTCATATACTGTCCATTGATAGAGCCACCGACAGCAAGGACGTCAAAGGTCTCAAAGGGCTCGGGAGCTGATACGCTTGTAGTAGGGTCTGAGGTTGTAGTTGGCTCAGCTGTCGTGGTATCGGCCTTGGTGGTAGCTTCGGTGGCATAGGTCGTTGAAGTAGTCACAGTAGACGTCAGGTCGGACGTGTGGACATTGGCTGTAGTCGTGGTGTCATCGGCAGCAGAGGTGGCCGTGCTGGTAGAGATATCTACAACATCAGTAGTTGTAGTACCCGCGGTGCCAGTCGCAGTAGACATTATGGGTGTGACTGATTCTGCCGATGCTGTGCCTAAGGATGAAATAAGATTCTGGCTCTGTGATGTTTCGCTGACACTAACTTACTCGTGTCCCTTGACCGGGGCTTGCAAACACTCGCCATGGCAGCATTTGCTGCAAGGGCTACAGACCAAACAACACTGAAACGCATGCCGTAATGATAAATGAATGTGAAAGTTGGATAAAGAATGGTGTTGGGGAAGAGAAGGAACAGAAATCGAAAAGGTTTTGCATACGCCCACCGATGGGCTACAGCAACTGTTCATTTCCCTCTTTTGGGTCTATGAGCTGAGGGCTTGGCGCTATTGACGTTCGAGGTACGGCTATTGCAATGGATCAGAGGCTAACAGCACGCCGCCGTAAAGAGGTCTACAAGTCAAGCGCTAGACTATACCTAAGATGGCAGTCAAGAGGTTCTTTTCAAGTTAGGGGTTTGAAGTACGGATAGAAATAACCATAACATTAACTCAATCTAGATAGAGAGGCCAAAATAATTCGTCACTGGTGCTTCAGTGGTGGCAGCCATCTCTGTAGTCTCCGTTGTAGTCTCATCGCCAAGAGTAGACGCGAAGGTACTCGACAGATCGGCAAGCAATAGCAAAATTAGTCACAAGACAAAATATGAAGAAAATACTGAACCACATCTCCGTAACCATAAAAAGTGACAAAAATTAGAGTGAAATAGAGACTAGAGATCGAAAGAAATCTTGGGAATACGTTGGGCGGATTTCACGTTTTTATTTGCGTTTCGTTAGGGGTGCATTTCCCCGAGAGTCGGCTGGCTGGGTGAGGCTTGACGCTATTGACGATCAGCCTCAGTAACCCAGATCGATAGATCCTTCGCAACGGTCTAGAACGCTGCAAACCTCGAGCCAATCATGGTTCCGTTGAAGCGATTCAAGCGAAAAAGAATGACGCTGGAAATAGACTTGGTCTCCAAGGTACATACTTGATTATCGTATTGTCATTATTCACCAGTCACCCGCAAACTACTTCGACTTTTCTCTCCTGGTATTTTTCGTTGAATCTTTTGGTTCCCGAAAAATGGGTTCCATATTAATTTCTGTTACGCAAATTCCTATCCTTAGGTCTTGCGTCGTGTAATGCGGACGGGGAAATCTTCAATAAGCCAAATTCCCTGGTTCACCAGTCAGCCGCCGCAACGTCAATCATGGACAGGTAACTCACAGCATTCATGATATGGATCGGTCTCTCAGGGCGAGCCATGCAAAAGTTAAAGCGTCGCAACAGCTGTTCAGGCTGGTTAGTCTGTATTGTATCCATAACAGTAATGGAACTTACCTCGACAAAGATCTTGTTCAACTCAATAAACGCAACAGGTTTACCCAGACACTGATACTTTCCAGTGGAGAAAACAAGACTCACAACCTCAGCCATGGCCTCGTACTTCGCTGGGTCCGCATTGATCCATCGCTCAGGCGAAAAGAGACTCGCATCTTGGCCAAAGGTTTCTTTGGAGTGATACACAGCGAATGGTGATTGCCCAATCTGTGTACCGCCGGGGATGAACTTCCCGTCGATCTCATCGCCTTGAGGTGGAACTTGCTTGAACAGTGGGCCAGCTGCAGGAGCTTTGATGCGAAGACCTTCTTGAATAACAGCTTGAAGATAAG
Source organism: Fusarium miscanthi (assembly GCA_014898875.1). Lineage (NCBI taxonomy): Eukaryota > Fungi > Ascomycota > Sordariomycetes > Hypocreales > Nectriaceae > Fusarium > Fusarium miscanthi. Next base: position 61,637 of record JAAVUA010000194.1, read on the forward strand.
GAAGCTTTCTCGCTTCAGCGTCGGTGATGGGTGATGAGATACTTCCGGCCTTGATTGCTTCGTCGATTTCGTTTTGTAGTTTGAGATACATGATGGGATTGCTTAGGAGACTGAGCATGACGAGGCGGATTGTAGTTGCTGAGGTATCACTTCCAGCGACGACGTTGAGAAGGGACTCTCGCGAAGCTTGTTCCTGGGTTAGACCGTGGCGGATGAAAGATCCCAGCATGTCCGGATGAGATTTAGCACCTGGCGCAAATCGTTCTGCGACCTTCTTGTTGGCAACGCTACAAACGTCAGCCTTTTATGATGTATTTATGCAAGGGGACTCACCCGATGAAAGCTCCAAAGCCAAGCTTATCACTCTCCTTGGGCAACGCGCCACTAAATAGCTTTGAGTGCAGCAGAGACACGAGCGATGGGATATTTGCCATGACCAACGTGACGGGGAAGTAAGACTTTGTGATCTTGATGAAGTCAAAGACATCATCATCTTGCTCGATGTACCCAAATGCTTGACCAAATGCAAGATCGCTGATGACATCTAGAGTGAAGAACTGGATCTTTTGAGCAAAGTCCACCGGGCGGTATTCTTTGTCTGTTGAGAGATACTTTGTTTCCAGTAGGTTGATGAGTTTGGCAATGTGCTCGTCAATAGTGCGCTCGAGAGACTCATTTTCTTTACCGGAGTACTAGATCAACGGTTAGACTTTGTATCACGATGATAAGTCTGGAAGAGGGCTTACGCCAGCGGCCATCTTGTTGCGTAGCTTTGTATGAGCGTCATCATCTCTCATGGAGAAAAGGTTGTCTTTTCCAGGCTCAAAACGGAGAGCATTGTACCCTATTATCAACAGTCAGTTCATAATTACGTCTACCAATTAACCGAAGATAACAAGAGCTTACAAGGTCCTCTCGTATAAGCAGAGCGACTTGACATCATCCGCTTGAGCAGCTTGGGATCATCAGTCGCCAGCTCATTGGGCCCAATTCGTACCAGGGATCCTGGAAATAGTTAGCTACTGTTGCTAAAAGTGACATTCGGATCATACCATATTTCTCATTGGCTTGTTGAATCGCATAAGGTTGAATGCCCTTGAATGATTGTCTCACCATCCAAGCTTTGGAGAACCCCGCCCAGAATGGGCCAGGAACATGTGATAATCGGTGCCATGCACGCAACGTGTCAGCTACGAAGAGAGCCACCAGCCCAAGAACCACTGTAGAGATGACGGTTCGAGGATGGTCGGTAACGCTCTGCAAAACATCGCGCAAAACGCCTGCAGAGGGATGGTCTTCAAGAACCATCTTGAACAGTGTTTGGGCAGTGTATCAAACCACAGTGAATAGGCGAAGGAAGAGAAACCATTTCATCCAGGAGCAATTGACTAATCAGACTAATCAGCCGACGAAGCCGTTGAAGATTAAGATACCCTGTAACGGAGCACGACTTCACCGGACCTTGTCCAATTAAATCATGTTGATTTGAACACGCATTAACGCTACTGAACATGACGCTGATAAAAACCACTCATATCAGGCAGTACAATTGTTCTAACATCGCTACGTCAAGTCAGAGCAGCAATCAGTTAGTGGTGCTGTATCACCAACAGCGGGCCAAGACCACTAAATGATATGATGGATGCACATCGATGGCGCACGCCGGAAGCCGTCCCCGTCCAATCAATCAGCGGAAAATCAGTAACGCCTCGTTCCGGACCGAAGCAGCCCATCACGCTACACAAGGAACGGGCCGGCCTAAAAAATAAGAAAGAGGGGGCGTTGCGTTGCGCTGGTTTCGATTAATCCTCCGTGATCCACACACTCTGGCCCCATCGACGATGGCACTTCAAGATCCCCAGCAGGAGGCTAACACTCCGCCCCCAGATCCTGTCATCCAAATCCAAGATGCTATCGTGAGACAATTATTTACCCTCCATTTTCGTGCATTGGCGGGGTCTGATTTGAGCATAGGCTGCAGGTGACGACGACGATGCCGATTCTTCGATTGGTGAGGTATGTTTCAATGACTCGCTTTTTGTTATGGGTCACCTTGCGCTTTGACAGAGCCTCAAAATGACGTATTTTCATCATGTGCAGGAAGTAGAGCCATCCGTCGTTTCAATCTCATCGAGTATTTTGGCTTACCGACAGGAAAATGGTCGAAGTTATCATGCTTTGAGTAGTGGGAGTAAGTTGATTTGACGTGCCCACCAGAAGCAAAAAAACTGACAAGTCATAGAATATGTCCTGCCCAATGACGAAGTAGGTTTGATCAACAGATTTGATACCGAATTGGGTATTTTACATCAAGATGGTACTGATTGAATCAAAGGAAGAGAATGAAAGACTAGGTATGCCGTGACCCATTCTGATGAGAGCAACGCTGACGTGACAAGACTTGCAACATGAGCTATATGTTCGAACGCTCGACGGAGACCTCGCTGTATGCCCCAAAGCGAAAGGTGCGAAACGTGTTCTTGATATGGGAACCGGCACTGGATCATGGGCCATTGACTATGGTTCGTTAATCACCTGCCATTAGTGACCATCTCTCGCTAACATATGTCTAGCTGATGCAAACCCTCAAGCAGAGGTAGATAAGTCGCCATCGCAGAGTATACAGTTGCTAACTTCATAGGTGATTGGTGTTGATCTTAGCCCAATCCAGCCAGCACTGTACGTGAACTCTCTCCTTCTCCTACAGCTTCTTTGCTAACATCGCATCGCAGCGTCCCACCAAATGTGAGCTTCGAAATAGATGACCTCGAAAAAGAATGGACCTGGACTCAAAACTTCGACTTCATCTTCGCCCGTATGATGCTCGGCTGCTTCACCGACTTCCCTCAAATCATAAAAGTCGCCTTCGACAACCTCGAGCCCGGCGGCTATCTCGAACTCCAAGACATGTCCCTCCCCGCTCGATCCGACGATGGAACCCTCCACCCAGAAAGCTACCTCTCCAAATGGTGCAGATCCTGCTTCGAAGCTGGTCAAAACCTCGGTCGTCCTGTGTTCCCGACAACAGAGTATAAGAACTACCTCGCTGCCGCGGGATTCGTCGATATTGTTGAGGTTCAGCAGAAGTGGCCGACGAATCCGTGGCCGAGAGATAGGAAGTTCAAGGACCTGGGGGCCTGGGCTTGTGCGAATATCGCTGGCGGGCTGGATGGGCTGTCGTTGGCGTATTTTACGAGAGGGCTTGGGTGGTCGACTGAGGAGACGAGAGTGTTTTGTGCGCATGTGAGAAAGGATTTGCAGAACCCCAAGATTCATGCGTACTGGCCTATGTAAGTGCTGAAGAGACGGACCTCGTCATAATGCTAACATTGTCGCCAGCTATTTTGTCTATGGGAGAAAACCTCTGGAATCGTCTTAGTTCATATCAGACTGAGAACAAGCTACTACTGATGAGATAATGATAAAGCAAGACTACTTCTGGATTCTACGATAAGTCACCCTGGCATGCATCCGGGATAGATACTACTTTTCCCCACCTCGTCTCCTTCTAAGCGAGCTCTGGGCTACAATTTAAGCTTTGCAGGTCGAACAGTCTGCAGATTGTGAAAGACATCCTTGGGATCTCACTCTCTTTTGATCCCTTCATGTTGATAAAGAATTGGACCCCAGTAAGCCTCCTGCGGATTCTCGAGAAGTAGATCAATGTATCCGCGATACGTGTTGGGTGACGAGTGACGGTTTATTGCACTTCACACCAAATATTCTCTTGATAAAGAGTGCCGAAGGATGACTGGGATGCTTACAAATTTCTTCTAATTGAGCATTGGACATATGAGACGCTGCGGATAGTGCACTCAGTAAAAACCATCGTTGAAAATCCACGCCGCTTCCCCAATCAGCTACAAACTCTCGGGGTCGGAATCTCACAGTTCCTTATCCAGTAGAAAACATTTCCTTTATTAAGTAATATGTTCTTGCGACCTCAGCTGAGAAGCTCGATGACGTGACTTGATGCAGGAGGCCGACCATTGTCGTAACCCCTCAATTCCCTTCGTAAATAACGTCCCTCGAAAGACAGTGTTTTATTTCTCTAACTGCTCGTAGTCCATCATATTACTGCCGATAAAAGGGTTTCATCAGCCTTCAAGTCCAACAGACTGACCCGGAGGGTGTTCTCTCCTAATTGCCGGTAACTCAAGCTTTACGTTCCTCGTCACCATCTACTTCAACAGCATCATAGTTACATTATACCATTTACCAAACTCAGCATTGACATGAAGGCCACAAATCTTCTCGCAACCATCGCTGTCTTCTCAGCGTCGGCTTGCGCAGGCCCGATCGCATACGGCGTCTGTCAATCAGGATGCGCCGCTGTCGCGATGGCTTGCTACGCTGCAGGCGGCGCGACGTGGGGAGCCACCGCTGGAGCAACGGCCCCAGCGACGATTGCAGCTTGTAATAGCGCATTTGGGGTCTGCTCTGCTGCTTGTGCTCAAACGGCACTGGTTGCTCCTACACCATGATCTTAAGATGGGAAAAGGTTGCCGGAAAGGTCGTTGAATCATCGAATGGAGAACATTCTTTTAGGCTACGGGGGGGGGGGCTCCTGTTTTTGACGTGATGACAGGTTCAGGACGTGAAGAAAAGCTTGTGCCTGGGGAGAATGCATGGGTCACTACCGGTTTGATGTCTCTCCATCTCGATGCGCTAGGGGTTGATCAACTCATCGCCACTGATGGGAGGTTTCGGGAGGCATGCAGCAAGGTTCAAGAGGATGTCGCTCTATGCTCTGATTTGATGTCATGGATATGAGACAGGATATGCTCAACTTAAGATTGTAAATGGATTGAGTTTCTTCAGAGCCAAGACATTAGTGCTTATTCTGAAGTGAGCCTGTGTTCAGATTGGTCAGGTCAGCCAGGATTGAAACGTCAAAACGGCGGTTAAGCTCGGATACGCCCCGTCCTTCTCAGTTCAGGCAAATATACGAGGCCTGCGATAAAACGTTGACTGCAGGTTTGCAAAATCGCATAGACCATGAACCGAATAAGGGGGAGGGGATTTCTCTTGATCGTTGGCTTCGGTTTATCCTTCTTTTAGGCTCTATGACGAAAGGATACAGCCCGCATGTGAAATGCATCATCGTGGCCAGTGCTTTGCCAAATTGGTCTGAGCTGTCCAACAAAAACCTGGCACCAGAAACGGCCCCCAAAATCATCCTGTAATTTCCCCTTGGCGTATCAGCCATCTCTCACTCCATTTCAAAACAATCACTGGCTTCCAACTACCTCTTTTCTTCTGTCAGAAAGTTCATCTCTGTAACTCAGTTAGAGACTTACATATATGGTGTGACACAGAGACGACCTAGCTTGACGTATCTAATCATTATGAGGTGGCCTTCTGGCACATTGGCCATTGTCTCTTGCTTCACCTCGCTATGCAGCACGGCTAAGCTTGAAACGCGACAGAGCTCAAAAGGATCGGCACAATTACCAGCTAACGATGACTTCCTCCGACGATCGCTACTCTCAGGTAAGGAAATATCTTAAAACGCCTTCCAGAAGGTAACTGACCCAATGTCAAGTTGCTGTCCTCGGGGATCATGTCTATCTCGAGGGCGGAGAGGTTAGTTCCGAACTGGATGAGTCTCGATCAACAGCCAGTAAATGAGCGTCAACAACTATTCTCGGGTGATACTAATACTATCCAGTCAGTCTCACCCTCTCTATACCATTAGACGAATCTTGGACAAACGATACTGTCGTCTTCACGGAGAGTGAGAAAGGACCAGCACCATATCTGAAACAACCGGCTCTTTGGATCGATGAAGAACGATCAATGATCTACTCGTGGGGCGGCCAAGGATCTTACAAGAACACATCAGCCGCCGGAGACCACCATTTGTATGCCTTTGAGGCCGATAATGGCAAGGGAAGTTGGTCAACCCACGATCCTGGAGACGACACATTATTCAGCTCACTCTACCGGGCTGTGAGAGGAGCTTATACCACTTGCCACGGCGTCGGATACTATCTTGGTGGCTATGGTGAGCGGAGAACTGATGACAGGTTCACTGACGGAAGTTATGTTGAACGACCTCTTGATGGGCTACTGACTTACAACTTCACGACCGAAAGGTGGACTAACGAGTCAACCAAGGCTCTTGACTACGCCACTTGGTCTGGAAGTGCTACATGTATACCTTCCATTGGTGCCTCCGGCCTGTTGGTATTCATGGGTGGCGCAAAGGTCAATATGCCCGCTTTCAGAAACGCATCAGAGCCCGTGTCTTTCACGAATATTACCATATTCGACCCCGCTTCCAAAGAATGGTACTATCAGCAGACCTCGGGCGTATCTCCAGATCCTAGAATCGACTTTTGCTCCGTGGGAGTACAAGGACAGAACAATACATATGAGATGTACGCTCTCGCTATCACTTCCGAGCATGACCTTTGCTGATTTGATTTAGATTCATTTACGGAGGTTGGAACACGTGGAATGACAAGACAAAAGCCTTCGGAGACGTCTGGGTGCTATCGCTTCCAGCGTTCAAGTGGTCCAAAGCGGACATGGATGGTCCGAAACGAGGATTGCATGGATGTGCTCTTATTGGCAAGCGACAGATGGTCAGTATAGGAGGTAATGACTGGGGTAAAAACGAAGGCTGGAGAGACAAAGATCCTTGGACACAAGGAATTGGTATTCTCGACTTGACGAGTATGGCGTGGTCGAGCGAGTATGATGCGGATGCTGAGGGTTATGAATCGCCCAAGGTTGTGAAGGATTGGTATCAGAATGGGTGAGTAGGTTGGCCTTTCACTCTACAGTTTATTAACCTTAACCAGGGATGAGGTGGAGTGGGATAACGATGATGTTGCGAAGCTCTTTGGTAAGCTTACACTCTATGATGTGATCTCACAGCGGCCATACTGACTGTGTTAGCTTCAATGTCATCAACAACACCAAGATCTACAGATGGCCCCCAATCTGATTCATCCCCCGACGACTCATCTCCAACGCCAGTTGGAGCTATCGCAGGTGGTGTAGTCGGTGGAGTTGCTGCTATAGTGGCTCTTGTTGGTGTTTGGCTATGGATACGCCGTCGGAAGAGGAATACCAGTAAAGATCTTGCTGCAGTGGGCGACACAAGAGACACGAAGGAATGGGGCAAAGCAGAACTTTCGGCCGAGAGTTCAAAGCAGAATGGGCTACAAGAACTGGACAGTAATCAGGGTCCTACCGAGTTACCAGCGGCTACGCCACCTGCCATTGAGAAAAGACGGACAGAGAGGCATGAGTTGGAAGGTTGATGACTCGCCACGAGCGATAACTTTATTTAGTTACCGCAACCCCATATATTGCGATAGAAGACTCATTGCCTCATCTCCCCATTTTTCCGTCTCGCCATGAAATATTAGTTAACAACCTTGATGCGATCTGATCTCCAATAAGCTTCATTGGAATGGCTGAAAGGCTCGGAGCCTGTATTAAACCGTATATACCCGATAAATTCATCACTTCCAATTTCAGGTTACCAAAACCATTACAAGAGACTATCCCTTGTTAAGGTCAAATCTTCAGAGAGACCTAGTCATGTTTTATAATGCCTTTTTCACCCTTTCCGAACTATTTACCTAATCACGATCTGTTATCTTAGTCGCCTACCCATATCAGCTGACTTACACGCTGGAAATTTGGCAAAAGCCAACGCCCCCCTAATGTGGATGTGTCTTTTGGAGACTTTGGTATCTTCATGTGAACTCACAAAGAAGCAGGAAGAGCAGGTACTAGAAGACAAAGTGCAAGAGTTTGTTTTGATATAGTATGGGGAAAGTCTGGGACAAAATAGTTGGAACTTCAAGTGCGGCTGAGCCGTGGTAACCGAGTCGGCCGCCTCGGGGAGTGACGAGACTGGACGAGCTTGAACACAGCCTCGGGATCGACCGTTTGAGAATTTCTTCAAGAGAAAAGTGGTGCCATTCTGCTTTAATTTTCGAATATTGGAGCATCGCTTTATCTTGTAGTACACAAGATTAGATCCATGACTTGGGGCCCGGCTGTTGCGATATTGTCGGCGATACCAATCTTAGGATAACTACTAGTACGAAAGAGCAGCACGTCTTTGTTTATGTGGGAATAAATATGCTTACCTCTAAACTCTGGCAAGGAAAACGTTAATGATCTTCTTCATCAAGCTTAAAAATGCCGAAAGAAGGTCCATGCGATGATTGTGGCAGCCCTGTAGGGCATGCGTAGTGGAGCCCGAGATTGAGATCTACGCGCTCTGTCGTTTCTGAACAGCCTTCTTTCATGGTCTTAAACCTGCCAATTCTTAAGAATGAATTGTATTTACTAAGCTCCTTGTTTCAAGTTGATGATACTGGGCCGAAGTCGTTACCCAACGAGTCCGATTCGGTCATAAGCGGCCGCTGCACTGCCACAATGGCTCCGAAGCAAACGTCATCTAGACATCGTATAGTTAAAAGCCGCGTTTTAAACCCCGAATCCTTCGAATATTTTTAGGTAGTGTGAAACAAATCCACATGGTTTGTGGCTTTGCATGATTCTTATTGTTTGAGGCTAGCAGTTAGCAATAGCACTCTAATGGTCACGACGAGAGATTAAATCGGCTCAGACGATACTTGGGACGAATCACCTTTGTTTAGGCTGATATCCCCGAGTGCCTAGCAGAAAAGCACTACTTATTCAGGTTAATGTGTGTGCCTCCGGAGAACTAGTGACAGGCTGTTGAAAGACCACCTGAGGTATAGACCAAAGAGCGTTACTCTTCTTGGAGGAACTTCCATCTCAGCGTCGCCTTCATGTGAATCCACCGAGTAGCCCCAGAGGATCACACCCCATGCCCATCACACAGCACCATATGATATGTTGAAACACCAGTGACGAATCCTGGCCAAACAAAGCTCGTATTTTATCGTTCGGGCATGTCAAAAGGCGGAAAACTGGTCTTCAATGGTCGATCATGGCCAAAATGTCCACAGAGCGGCCGACGCTAGACGCACGTAGTAAAGGACGTGCCATGCCAAGTCGGCAGTCAAGATATTTGCGAAGCTCTCAATATAAACATTGTACAAATCCGTTGATTGATATTCGACATGTATAGCATTTTGGCTTTGCTTTACCTTGTCAACAATGCTGATAGGGCATAAACGACGGCTTTTCATCGCGTACGCCTCGCTGGCTAGTACATGGATCTTTTTATTCCAGCTCTGCAGACTCTACACGTTCTCCGACCCTTCTTCCTTCTTTTATGACCCGACACGAGCTTACGAGACACGATACACAAATATTCGAGAACACCAAGCCGATGAACTACTCGACATTGCCGAGCACTTCCCAGTAGAAGAGCTAGCAAAACTCCCCCCTTTCAACAACACCCTCAATGCAATACCAAGAGACTCAGAGAAGCGTATCTGTGTCGGCATACCGAGCGTCACCCGAGAAAGAGAGCAGTTCCTGCCCAGAGCGGTGGCTTCGCTTGTCCAGGGTCTCAGTCTCGAACAGAGACAGGCGATACACATAGTCGTACTACTGGCAGATGATGATCCAACTTCGCATCCCGCATTTGGGAGACGATGGCTAGACCGCCTGGTCGATGAAGTTATCTTGTACGGCAACTCTTCGACAGCTGATGCTCCCGATCGTTACCGCGACGTCGCGTCAGATCACAGCCATGACCTATCCCGAAACGATCGAGTCCACCGCGATTACGCTACATTGATTACAGCTTGCCAGGAGCAAAATGCAGAGTACTTTGCCTTGGTTGAAGATGATATCATTGCTGCGCATCATTGGCTAGGGCGACTATCTACTGCCTTGGACAAGCTCGAACGAACCGAAGAGGCAAAGAATTGGCTGTACCTTCGACTGTTCTATTCCGAAACATACATGGGCTGGAACGCTGAGGAATGGCCAACCTATCTCGTCAACTCGATATCGGTATACTGTATCGTCTTAGTACTCTACCTCTTGGTAGTGGCTGTAGACACACGACGGAGATTGCAGACCTTTCACCTCAAGTCTACTTTCTGGGCTCTCCCACATCTGACATTCTGGACAGCGTCCTTCATCGTCTTGTACTTCCTCGCTGGTCGTCTAACAGTCAATTCGTATCCAACGGGCGTTCATGAGATGCCGAACTATGGGTGCTGTGCACAGGGTCTAGTGATCCCTCGGCAACATCTTGATGCGCTTGGCGCCGCCCTGAACACCGCGTCCGATGCTATCGCTGGTGACTCACTCATAGAACATTTCGCCGATGGTCATCATCTGAAGAAGTACGCTATCACACCGAGTGTATTGCAGCATGTTGGAAGGATGGGATCCTCGGATGTTGGGGGCACTCGCAAGGCTACGTGGAGCTTTAGCTTTGAGAAGACCAGCACCAGGAGATTACGCCAGTAATAAACTTATGATGATCATTTCAAATTCAGTACACTTAAGAAATCACATCAGTTCACCTTCAGTAGGATCCCTCATCAGACTTTCCCAGAGGTCTTGCCCGTACGGAAAGACCATTTGATACCCCTCGCCAGGATTCGCTTCAACACCGTCGTCATCAGCCAACGCAACGCGGCGTATAGTATCTCCAATATCCGCTTCAATGTCCGATGACAACCCCGATGTGCGCTCGAGCTCCATCAACGTGCCGAGCAATCGAACTCCTCTCCTGGCGATCGAGCTCGCCTGTGCTTCCTTGACAAGGAAATCTTTCCCAAACTCGACATAAGCGCGTAGCCTCCCCAAGTCATGCGTAAGGACATTATGAGCCTTGAAGAGCAAAGCAAAGAGCAGAGTGATTGAGCAGCTGATCATGTACGACAATGTGGTCCACATTCTGCGGCAGATGCGTGCTTCGATACAGTCAGGCCATCGCCGGAATGCTTCGATGCTTCGCTCTGCTATCGTCACGCACGACAGCTGCAGCGAATCAGCAATTATCCCGGAGTTCATCGGGGGCAGTTACCTGAGAAAACGCGTATCGCCTGTCACGAAAACACGACAGTTGGAGTTGGCGATGAACAGTAAAGACCTGCCGAACTCATCAGTTATGGACGCGGGTAAATAGTTAGTTGCCGCTGACTTTCTGGGCGATACTTATCAGAAGCATCGCTGGCACTAGAGCTGTAGGCAGACCATCGTTTGCTGGATTGTCGCTTGGCGTAGTATTGACATCTCGTAACATATCAGACCAAGAGAGATACAGGCTCTTGATTTCCTCATCTGCTCGGATGACTTCATCATATCTTTCATCAATAGTATCAGTCTCTGTACTTCCCTTCCTTGACAGGTTATCATGATGCCTCCACATAACGACAGACACTGTGAGACTACTGTTAGCCTTTATCTTACCATATCGAAGTGACTGACCTTACTTTGAGCAAGGCAATTCGTCCAGGTAGTGATTGTGCTGATGCCAGCAGGCTGTTCATTTACTCTGCCGTCTTTTATCATGCGCTTTTCATCATCATGGCAGTTAGCAGGCATCGGGGTATTGAACTGCGAATAATGAATTTGGCAAGTGTTTTGGAACGGGATCTGTAGCCAGTCGTACCGCACGAGAAACCACCAAACTCGCTTTCGCACTTCGTGATCGACGACCTCGCTGACACCAGCAGCAAGGTCATCGAGTCCCAACCGGTGCAGGTTCAGGCATTGAGCGATTCGAATAGCAGCGGATACGAGAACACAAATGAGGTCGGACTTGTCAAAGTTATGGGCAACCTGAACCAGCAAGCAGATCGTTTGAACCGATGTCAGCTTATGCTTATCCATGAACTCAGCTCCGTACAGCATCTCTATGCTCTTGTCAAATAAAATACGCGACGCTTTACTGTCAACTTATATGGTGATACGTCAGTCAGTAATAGAAAAGAGACTTCCTGGCAGCTCACCTGTTATGGGCTGGGGTAGAGACGACAGGTAGTCGTTGTCGAGATGGTAGAGCGTTTGTTTGTGAAGCGTTAGATTCGCCAATTGAGCAGCAGGGCGCATATCTTACAGAGAGAACAGCATAATAGAGAGCTATCCAAGTTCTGTCACATTCAATCTTGAGAATATTCTCATCAAACTCGCGCAGAAACGTTGGCATATGAACCGTGTTATGCATCCAGGTCAAATGCTTCTCATGAAGCACGAGCAATGAGCGAGCATCCTCGACAGGTAGGAACGTATCCCATCTCTGGACGGGCTGGGCCATGGAGGTGGAAATTGACTCTCTTCCGATGAATCGGTCAAGAATGTTACGCCGACCGTGGGTAAGAAACTCCAGCATGGCAGCAGCTTCGTTGGTCAATCGCGTATCGGGCTTCGATAGTGAAGCCAAAAGTTGCTCGATCATTTGATCATCAATCTGCGGTAGGGAATCATTGCTGCTGAGTGCAGGGATCCCAGCGAGAGGTACATCCTCGACCGAAGTTGTTGGCACTGCTGCAACTCTGGCGGCTTCTGGAACAGGTACAGATGGTGGGACAGTTTCAGGGCCATCCAGTGCTGTGGAGGCCCTGGAACGCCTTACTGAGCGCCTCGAAACAACTGCGACAGGCTCTCGGTGACATTGTGCAGCTCTGCTCTGGCGCACGCATGCTGTGCAGGGAATAGTCTTGGAACATTTAATCTTGCGGCGAGAGCAGTTGGTGCACGCGAGAACAGACCTCTGACTACTTCGGACTGATCTCGGATTTGGCATGAGTAATTATTCCCGCTCGGCCGTGTTTTGCATAATTGTGCAGATGAGACATTTTCAGCACGGCCGAGATTTGTGAATGAGTTGGGATCTAATTATACGGCTAAGCTCCGGCTATTACGACTTGCGGCAAGATCATGATTGATCTGTTAACGATTCAAGAAGTCAGATGTAAACTGCATGACTGGTCAACCAGTAGGGCATCGGGAAGTTGACAAGCTGCTAATCAAGAGTACTGCTTGGTCACCTGGCCGAAGCAATGAGCGTCACCGGTTTTATCAAAGTTGCTGTGGGTCCAGCGTCAAATTAACCATGAGTCGTAAAGCTCGGCCGAGATCTGTACCATGCAAGTCAGTTATCTCGCCTGGCAGACTCACCAAGATGTTGCCTAGATATCTTATTTCTTAAATAGTGTGAATCCGCAATTCCAGGCCATCTTTTTTTTTAATAGATTCCCATTTATCTCAGCATCACTCTCTCTTTATATCGGTTCTTCACTACGTGCTATCCATAAGACTTACGTACCCTACATCACCATCTCCAAACGCCAGGATCATGACTCAAGACGCTATATCTCCTCCAGCTCGCACCAAGATATGTGTGTACTGCGGAGCAGGTACTGGGACCAATCCCGCTCATATGGAAACTGCTAGAGCTCTCGCACGTGTAATGGCTGCCAATAATATTGACCTTGGTGAGTGACAAGAGAAGAGCCATGATTACATGATCGGCTTCATGGCAAAGTCCGGCTGATGGCAGTCACTGACATCTCGCAGTCTATGGAGGTGGAACTATCGGACTCATGGGAGAAATTGCCAAAACTCTGGTCTCAATCAATGGTCCTCAATCTGTTCACGGCATCATTCCCGAAGCCCTCGTCAAGCACGAACGAGCCGGTTCGCGCCACGCCCAGAACATTCCCGATGAAGCAATTTTTGGTCGAACTACACTAGTCAAAGACATGCACACCCGCAAGAGGCTAATGGCAGAGGAGGTCTTCGCAGGTGGCCCGGGCAGCGGATTTATCGGTCTCAGTGGAGGATTTGGAACCATGGAAGAGATCTTCGAGACGACAACGTGGATTCAGCTTGGCATTCACAGTCGGGGCATCGTGCTTCTAAATGTCGATGGGTATTGGAGTGGCATCATTGACTGGTTGGATAAGGCTACCGAAGAAGGCTTCGTGAAGCCCGGGAATAAGGGACTTCTTTTGGTGGCTGAGAGTGCTGAAAGGGCTATCAGTGCGTTACGCGAGTACAAAGTGTCAAGCTCGATCTATCAGCTTCAGTGGGCAACTACATAGCGTCAGTCAGTAAAGCGAGTTTGACAGTACCCCTTGACCTTTAAATTATTTCATTTCCCTCTATGTTCCAATACATCATTTTATTGCAGAGGTGAATGGTGATCAGAGTAGGAATTGATCGTGATTACATTTGACATTTGTACGGAATTGTGAACCGCCCTTGTCTGCCACCTTGCACAAGCTAGATTAGGCAAATCTGCTCGTCCTTCTGTCCGCTCATTTCTCTCAGAGGAGATTGATCGTAGTACATGAGCCCTTGGATATAAGCTTCCCCAACCAGTTGGTAGTGATATGGCTTGAGGCCCTGTATTACTGACTTCCTCACGACCAAAGGAACTTTGGATGAATGAGGAACAAAGATCTTATCGCCCCTCTCAGCTGAACATGGGACAATCCCCACGTAGCCTTTCTCGGTCACACATATATTCGTGCCCGGAAACCTCCTGAGGAATGCTGAGACTGTCTCCCAGAACAAGTCGTGAACCTTCTCGTAGCCTTGTCGCTGCCTAGCATACTCATACCCATCCTTTCTGGGGTCTATCTCGCTGACATACTTTGTCAAGTTAGGTGGCCAGATGTCAGAAGTTGATGGCCTAAGATCGCTCAATGTCGACGCTGAGTTTGACGATGCCGAGCTAGAAGATATCTGAGGGCGTGCTGTTTCTCCCGTCAAGCACTTGATGATCAGCTCGATCTCCCAGCTCTCCCCTAGGTAGTGGTAGTTGTAGAGGTGGGATGTAAACCTGCGGAAGTCGCGGATCACTTGGCAGAACAGTATGCCTGTGCCAGTGCTGTTCACGCCTGATGCCCGACAATTCTGGATTGTATCAAAGAACCTCCCGCTAATGCTTAGAACAGGCACTGGCCTTCTTCCACGCCCTCCTAAGTTCTCAGCGGTGGCAACAAGGGAAAGTGGTGCTCCTGCACTAAACCCAGCATGCCCTCTTGTGCCGGCTGACTCCCATGTAGAAATTGTTGGCGCGAAGAAGTCTGTTTTTCCCGAGTTCATGAAGTCGGGAATCCAGCGGCAAAAGGATGCCCCTTTACCAAACCCAGCATGGTAAATGAGGTCAAGAGCATGCTGAGACTTGACTAAGTGTAGGGCGCAGCGGGACAAGATGACACTATCGTCCGATCCATAGTCAGGGCAGAATGCTTCGTCCTCCATATCATGAGCGAGGTTCAGTAGTGCGAAGATTTTGTCCCGTGCCTCGGAAGATTGTGTATAAAAGAACAGCTCTACAAGCTCTAGGAAACTGTACTTCAGCCGTTTTGGAGCTGCTGTTGATGAAGATCCTTGGTAGTCTTGCCGGATGGTATGTAAAGCCAAAGCTGGTCTGAGAAACATTCCTTCGTGATATCTCAGGCCTGGAGTATTTTGAACTCGGGCTTCGCATTCGAGAACCCCCTCGATGAAAATATCCCATTCGATTAGGGAGCTGCCATGCATCAAGAATGGTTTGGAAGCAAACACGAGTTCTTGGATGATCCAAGTGCGACTAAACCACTGTCGGTGCAAGAAAGAGTCAATCAGCCGCACATCGTCCAAATGTAGTTGATACTCCAGCTTTACATCGCGTCTGGCATGTCGTAGCTTTGAAACTGCGGTCAAAACCCCCTTTTCATCTGGCTGCTCAAGGCCCATCCATATTATGACCTGCTCAGCCATTTGGTACACTTTGCCCATTTGACGGACTTGGATGGACTTCTCGGTATCGTCGTTCTGATTGATACAGATCGCATCTACCCAGATCAATGCATCAACCCGTTGTTGTCGAAGACAAGTTAGACAATATGACAGGGAATCGGTGATGGGAACTTGTACTCCGTTGACGTCTAGGAAGGGGCCCAGTGTTGTTGGTGGGAGACCCCAAACATATGAGATTGCCCAATAGGCGGGTGCTTGCTGTAGATCTTTTCGTACTAGGGTCGCTTTGAGTGGTTTATTCTCGTCAAGAATGAGTCTCAAGAGACGTATTTGCTTGTCTTTGATCTCCAGTCCTCGATAGATACTGTTGCCATTTCCGCCCGCGACTCCGCTTGCAGCACGATAGCTTCCTATGAGGAGAGACTTGGCCTCGGGTATAACCTTTGCTGTGAAATGGCTTAGCGAACGAAGAAGTATACGGTTGTTCTCATAAAGACGCCAAGGGTCAATGTAGAGAGCGTAGTGCGGATCTGATCCCAAGTTGTAGACACGTGCCAGGATGTAGACGTTCCTTGATTGCTGATAAGGATGCAACTTCATGTTTCTTGCCTGGGAGAAAGTGTTGGTCAGTGACTTGAAAGCAAAACCATGATGCAAATCTGCAACAAACCTTTTCGTATTGCTCTGAGGATAGATGAAACTGTGAAGATAGACCTAGGTTTGTTGCGCAGACTTGAATGTGAAAAGTGCATGACATGGATATCTGGGACTCTCGAGTAGGCAGGTCTTTGATCACTGCTGCCCTCAACCTTCCCCCATCTTCACTGATTGTGAATGTAGAGTGGGCTGTTCCTTCTTTGGGATAAAATCGCGATAAGCCATGTTTTGACCTCATTGGGCTCGTCCAATGCCTTTTTGCCTCGTAACCAGATTTGAGAAACGAGGCCAGTACCTTTGACATCTGCGAATATTAGTTGATCCCCAGATCAGATTCAATAAACATACGCATAATTCTCCACGATATACGGTTTCCTGAGTGTCATAGCCTTCGAATATAGTTGCCGAGGTCCGGGGCTGGAATCGCCCCTTACTCATGCTCACGTAGTCGTCCAGTCTCTCTGATGCTAGTTTGGATTTCGCAGCTCTCCTATCCTGTTCCTCCCTCCAAGCCTCTAAATCCTTTGAGTAGTCCGTAGGCAAACTGACAGTCCAAGGGCTCGAATGGACACGCGCAGTATCACCCACGGAGAGGGAGCGTACATCATTGCCTGGTAGTGGGAGATTATCACTCTTGGCAGTCGGATGGGGCTTGGTGGTATCGCCACTTGAATTATCCATTGGCCTCTCAAGGGGTTGCTGGCTGCATCGGGTTGAACGGTCTGCAACGGCTTCTGTTCTCTGTTGGTCCCGCCCTCGTTCACGCTCATTACCGCTGAGGATTCCTGGTTTAACAATGCTCGAATCTTCAACACGGCGACTCGAAGATGGTGGTTTTCTTCCTCCGGTGTTGGGTTTGTCTTCCTCTACATCTCGGTGAATTGGCTCGGCTTCGTGTTTAGCGTTCTTGGAGCGATGGGGATCACCTTCTGACTCATCTGCTTTATCTTTCGCTTCTTCTTTGACCCATCTCGAGCTTAGGGATAGCGAGATTTCGTTCCAATTCTCTCTCGAGACATCAGGCTTCTTTTTGTTAATGCTTCCAGGAGCAGGACCCAATTTGCCGGCTGCATTTTCACTGCCAGACACTGTGCCAGGTTGTGGTTTCAAATCTGGCTCCCCGTCTAATTGTTTCGATCGCCCTTTGTCACCCTCCCGGGGCTCAACAGCTGCCAGATCTTCGGTACGCTGAGCTTCGAAAGGACCTCCTCCAGCGTTGTGGCTAGAAGGTTCTCCAGCTGTGTCTCCAGACCCAGGCATCGCACGTTCGTTGGAAGCAACATTATTGAAGCCATCAGACTGACTCAACCCTGTTTCCCAAGTATTAGTTGGATGAAGAATGATGTATGAGAAAGGCAAAAGAAGTGTCTTGCATGTTGATTGATAAGTTGGCACGATACGTCGTTGCGCTCGATTATGAAGATCCTTCTCGGTGAAAAAGTTATTCGTTCGTTCGAGTATTGTTGCGAGGAGCCCGACATCTTCTGGATCCTCGATACGGCAGAACTCTACCAATGCATGAACAAGGTCAGGGGGGATATAGCCCTGGCTTAGGAACTCGTCTCCACAAACAACGTATGCTTGGAGTACGTTGTCTTGAATTTGAACCACAGCCTGGTTTTCCCAAGAAACAGTCTCATGCACCATATCCCTGAACCGAAGTGTCCAGAGTGTCTTAATACGGTCAGACTGGAATACCTGGATGTTTTGGAGGAGCTTCTTTATTTCAGTCACTCTTCCCTCCCCTATCTCTGGCGGTATTAACCTTAACGATGTTAGTCAGAAGCAGCTGATTGTATGTTAGACGTGTCTTAACTCACTGTGCCATATAGCGTGCCTTGTCACGCAGATTCTGCGCGTATTGCTCTACTGGGTTACAGATGGCGTCTTCAGGCCCCAATGTTCTCTTAGTGACATACCTTGAGATCCAACGAGTATTAAATTTCAGGTAACGTGCCAGACCCGGCAAGGATTGCAAATCTTTGCTGGAAAGACGGCATAGATCAACGACGCCGTCGAAAGCCTGCCACAGATGAGGTTCGTCTGGGATTAACCACGGAACGTCTCTTAACACCCCCCAAGAGCACAGAACAACCTCTCCAGTAGCTGCTAGCTTCACAGGGAACATGCACCACGATGATACATCAGGCGTTGTTGTGTCAGGTTTTCCCCACGACTGGACGAGGAGGTCAGAGAGAGACTGTAATACCGCAAAGATATGGGGGATGTCTTTGGTATCCAGATGGTTGACCTCTTTCTCCATAGTGCTAAAAGTGGTAGTCGGGGTTAAATCCTTGAACAAGCCACGGAACTCCGCGTAGAATGAGATGAGCCGTGGAGTTTGTCTCAAGCAGGCGGGCCCTTGCCAGACACACGCTTCGATGTTGTACCAATCTCCGGTTTGATCATTATATAGATGAGGGATATAGATGCTTTGTGGCTCGAGGAATAGGCAACTTAAGCATATTAGGTTGAGTTTGCAATATTTCATAGGGTGGTCTAAATATGAATGCTTACTCAATGAGGAACTTTTCAGAAGTAGACCTGTACTTCTCAAGCTGCATGTAAATCTCCTTGACATACAAGTGAGGGACCTGCCGACCGCGCACCTCACGTAAGAGCCTCATAAATAGATTTGCGTTAGGCTGTGTTGTGACCCCAAAGATACTCAGGAAACTCCAATCCTTGTCATCAGGGGATGAGACGTCAAGGAGTCTATCCGCTGGCACGATGGAGTTGTAAGTCGATGTCTCGTCTCTTGACATTTTGTATCGAATAAGCGAGCAACATGAGCGTGAAGGGCGGCTAACAGCAGTTGAGTGATCGGTGGACTGATGGCAAAGCAGAATGATGCTTGAGGTAGGAAGATACGTTTCTTTGAGCTTATGCATTGACGTTCCCCGACAGGGAAATACTGAATCAGAAATGAAGTTTATGAGCTGTCTTTAATATTCCTATGTTAGAAATGGACGCGAAATGAGATATAATACACTCACTGTGGGCAATTGCTATTCTGAAATAGGGGATCATAGAAGCTCCAGTGCGCTTTTAGCACTTATAAAGCAATCCGTGGCGCTTTATTCAGAAGTCTTTGGAAATCTTCATGTGGTGCCTTGCGATGATCAACGAGTCGTAATTGGGACTGCAAACCGAAACTCTTCATTAGCCACTCAGATCCGTCAGGGAAGTCTCGCAAGCTCTCTATATAGTCGGGATGAATGAATTGTAGCTTTTGTCCAGCTTCGATCGGGATGGTGCTGGCCATGAGGGCAGCATCAGACTCTATGTAAAGCTCAGAAGCCTGAGCCTTGACCATATCACGGGTCATAAACCACAAGTCCTGTGAGCACGCGATTGATGGCTTCCAGTTGGCCTCGTACAGGAACCGTATGTGCCTTATCATATCATCTCGTGTTGTTGAGGCCCTACGCATGGAGGATGAGTTCTCATCAATGACGAACTTGCATAGTTGGCTTGTTGACCCCTGTGTCGCCCCCAGCTGTACAAAAAGCTGACCTCGTGCTGTGCCGTAATACGAGGGATCGATGGCCCAATAGTTCTGAAGGTTTCCGGGGAGAGTAGAGTCAAGTCCATCAATCGCGAAGTATAAGTTGCCAGACCTGGCTGCGACCCAGCGATCCTGACCATACAGCGGAACGATGGGCAAGGACTTGATTTCTTCCTTGTATTCCCTGACGAGTTTTAGCAACGCGCTGCAGAGCTGGACATGCCAGCCATTTGTTTTTCTCTGGAACTCGGAAGGGAACCTCTTGATGTATGTCTTGAGATCATCCAGGAACTGCCGATTGGTTAAGGCTTTGACACCAAGCCTCTCCAGATACTTGGATGTCTGGATTGGATACACCTCGGATATTATCTTGTGACCAGAGAGCTCACTTGGAATGAGAGGATACCCTGCCTCAACTCTAAAATGCTCAGGGATTGAAAACAACTCCCCTGGGGTACGTGAATGTCCATCAACGTCTTGAAGGACGCGTTGTCGAGATATCATCTCCAGTAATAGCTCCTCAAGTCGTTGGAAAACCCCATCCTCACCAGTCCTATCCGGAAGTAACAATGGCCACTTAAACCACAACTCAGGACACTGAGTCTTGGATATGAGGATCGCTTCACCAAAGACCTGGGGTATCTCCTCAACGAGACGTTTGTTCCATTCGCAGGGCTGTATGCCTTCTCTGTTGGTAGACACAATGAAATCCGACTGAACTAAGAACTATCTATCGTATTAGCCAAGCTGTCTGTACGCAGGAATGATGGAGGCAGTTATGAACCTTGAAGCCATAGTCGCGCACTGGTAGAAATGCATACACATTCTTCGTTTCAATTGGCTCATTTTCGTCGATTCTTTCTGGAAAGCCAAGAATAATCTCAGATGAGCGGCGGCCCGGTCGTCTGTCATCAGGTGGCATGCAGTTAACAGTGTGCCGATAAGTGACATAAGCGCTCATCCTATCTGCTTTCCAAGTCTGGACAACATTCAAGATCTTGAGCTCATTAGGAATCATATTCGCGGTAAGCGTTGTCTCCCATGTTTCATTCTGCGAGAGGATCCTCGAAACCCATGAAGTTGCTCTGACCAGCTCAATATCGATACGCTTGACTTTTGAGAGAAACAGAAGCTCAGTAGCACTCAGCTTCTGCAGAATGGCCACTAATTCGGTGGTTTTCTCTGAGCTCTGAAAGTCTTTGCTCAATTCCAGCACAATCAAAGTGTCATTTGGTACGTTAGCAGCAACCGGAAAGTGTTCAGCCCAGTAAGGTGAAATCTCTCCGAGTGGTAGATTCCGATCGAAGAAGAACGAGTAGTGACCAGACTTGATCCAAACCTTGGTGGCGATCATGAATACCGATTTGAAGCCTATGCCCTTCTCACCAATGAAATTGTGATCGCCGGGACTGGTGCTCTTGTTTGCCTTGGTGCTTTGGCTAAATTTACATATCGACTTGACGTTCTTCTTTGAGAACCCAAGCTCGTTCGATTCTACGCTCAAGTACCGGCCATCGTAGCGTAGAGTGACCTGGGGAGTTCGATCGCCGTACGCATTATCATCCGCATTCTGCAGCAGCTCGAACAAGAAGCGGCTCAGGTTACTATACTGTTCTTCGCATAATCTTGACCAACTTATTAATGTTTCTGATGGCTTAGATGGAAAGGCTAAAGAAGAGTTAACCTACCGTTTGAAAACTGTTTGGACCATTTCATCGTTAGAATATTGATCGTGGTGGGTTTGACGGATCTCGTCTACATGTCTTCTGGCCTCTTCTCGGCTCTGAGGAAAGCTGGGCGACGACGGTGATGGTTCATCAGATGTTCGAGTCAACAACGGCGTTATTTCTGTCGCCTCCGCCTCTTGGGTATTTTGCATCTTTTGTGTCTTGGGAATCAATTTTTTTGGTGGATATTCAGTCTAACGCTGGCAACTTTTAAACGTCGTGAGCAGTCGCTGCTTTTGAACTCTGCAACTCTGCCTTGACCAGGTAATGCACACGGCCACCTCCGGTGTTCGCTAGGCGGCAGCTTGCATTGGGGCTGCTTCTACAACCCCTGTATTGTGGCAGGCCTCATCAGTAGATGCACAGTAGGTTGTTTGTTGTCGCCTAACCTTGCCCAAAACGCCTTGATGCGTGCATACTTTTTTCTCGCCCAGCCTATCACGCCCAACTGCGAGTGTTTCAATCCGCCACGTCAAGGCTCCGCGAAATGTTATTCGTTATCATCATCAATTGCACTGCCACGACTAGTAGAATACAAAAGGGGTTAGTGACTGCCGGACGTTCAGTATTTACAATAACCCGATTGACAAAACGTTGTTACCAGGTATCAATGCCGGTCTCGGACTCGGATATATCTGTCTCGCTTTTCTTCTTCCTCTTGATTCCCCGACTTCCCTATAAACCTGCCCTAGAGTTTAATAGAGAGTTCGCCTTCAAGAACCAAGAGACTCGAGATACTCCAATTCTCTACGGTTTAGGATCTGGATGCGAATACGGGACGTCTATGGGGTTCCATCAGTTCACAACCCCTCGAAACAGCCATTGATATCTCTAGAAATAACACAACAACCACCAGAAGACTCCAAAGATTTCCCGAATGAGAGATCATGTGACGGAAATATTATGTTTGTCGGGGAAAGACGTTGATGTTGCAACAATAGTCATGCCATCAGCACTAAGGAGAGACTGACGGGGGAAAGCCAAGCCACAAATTCCGGGAATAGATAACCAGGTATCGGAACAGGCGCCTCGCGATGTCTTTGGCTGGGGCAGATAGCCTGCATCGGATTCTAAGGGCATTTGAGATGGTCTTCCAATATGAAGAAGGAAACCTTGCAAAAAATGGAAGAGTTTTAGTAAGTCGGCACATTGACCGTTCATATGAATCCAACGGTCTGTCTGGCTGGTGTCAAGTACTTCTTATCGTCAGGTTTCATCCGATTCCTAAGCTTCAGAGATAGGAACAAAGAAATAAAGCTGTTTCCATCCGACGACCCATATGAAATTGGCTACTGTATTGAGCTGGTTCAAAGTCTAAAGATTCCATCACTTACGGATCTAGATGATTCTTTCAGCAGCTTCGGAAATGCGTTGTATGTGGATTCTACGTTCTTTATAACGAAGTCAGAGTACGTCGGAATTGGGCCTATATCGATTAAGCCCGGAGACCATGTTTGTGTTCTTCACGGTAGAGGCACGCCTTGTGTTGTGCGCCGGTGGACGGTACTCGTGATGAATATTATTTGCTATTGTGGAAGTCTGTTGTTAATGGGCTGATGAATGGCGAGGCTTTGGCTGATGAGGGTGCTGTTCAGAAATGGTTCCATTTAAGGTGAAAGACGGAGGACTTCCTATGTTTACAGACGCCCTTGAACTCACACTCATATATCGACAGTTGCAATGTATTCTCATGATTTTGAGGTATTTCTTTTCTACTCACTACAATACAGAGCTTAACCTACGGGTGATAATTTTAGAGTCCCCAGCTGAAACGATATTAATAGAAATATGCGAGGTTCCCAAACAAGACATGAATGGCAGTCAGCTGCGTGAAATGCCAGCAGTTGATTGGTGTTAAGACACAGCTGAAAAAGATGCTATCTGGGACTTACTCACAGCCTGATTCTGGTCTGCAGTACATAAACAATAATGCCTCAACCTTGACCGTACTCTTTTGGTCTAATTTTTAGCGAACATGGAGCACAAGTCGTATTTCAGTTACCCCATCACCCAACCCTTTCCCTTTCGGTGGTTCACCCCTGTTGCTGCCGTAGGCGGTATCGTATTCATCGCGCTCTTCACCTTGATGAACTTTGCATCCAGTAGCTATGAACTCATCGTCCAGAACTCATTGGATCCAAATGCGACTGTTTCCAAGCGTGGCTTGCTGCATCGCTACCCGTCATTCCTGACCACCAAAGTCCAGCCTAAATGCCAGCCTGCCACGTTACCAGTAAACAGCGACTTCTTCACCAACAATACCGCTTTGACCTACACGTTGAAAAGCGTTTGGGAGAGAGGAAAAGATGGCCGGCGGGTCATTTCGCCCGCACTCACATATCACAGAAACATCCTGCAGGACTGCTCTGTCCACTCTGTGGAAATCGACTTCGATTCGCTGGACAGGGCCGGAAAACAGATTGGCTTTTGCGAATGGGGCGCGGTGCTGAGGTCGTACATCTCGTGCAAGATCGACACCCCGGCTGGAGAAGTCTTTTTCAACATGACACAAACTTACGACTACGTTCCTGACACCATCTCCTTCGACAGTCTCCATAAGTTCCTAGGAACAGGGTTTCTCAGTCGTAACAAGACAACGCAAGCCAGCCTCTGGTGGGGCGAATCCCTAATGTCGACGTTCTGGGGAGAGGTCACGCTGATGCTCCAGGATCAGCGGGGGGAATTCAAAGATGATGATAGCAAGATAGAGCTCAACAAGGGAACTGTTTCTTTCATGGCCAATGATACCTACACCAATATTGATAGCTCGCGCTTCTTCAGTCTGGATTATCGTTTCTACGGTAACAGGATCAGCGAAGTGGCCTGCTGTCCCAATCTCCCGCTTCCCATGACGGCAAAAGCCTTGCATGAAAACGATACCTATCCGGACATATGGATCAAAGCAGAGTCGCTGGCAAAAGCGGCGTATTCGACAATACTCGTTGATCTCGGTCAGGAAGCAGCCCCCAAATCCAACATCCTCACCGATACCAAGTTATTGACGCGGTACACGGACAACTTCTCCACAGCGCGCATGGCGAATCTGAGATCGGGTCCCGCAAACGAGAGTTACAGCGCACTGAAGAAAACAACAGGCCGTTTGGGTATTACACCGTCTGTCATCGCTACAACGTACATCTGTCAGGTCCCGAGGCTGAAACCGGCGGGCAATCTCATCGTTGCCATCATCGTAGCTGATCTTGTGCTGCTTCAAGCTGTATGGCAGCTTTACAAGCTTTCAGCTGAGTTTTATCTTGGAAAAAAGTACCGGAAGTCGGCTCCGTGTGAGACATGCTCTGGTGTTGGACAGGTAGATGATCCAGTGCTGCCCATGCCGAGCCAGGATAGTGGATTGGAGTATTTTCCGCTGGTGAACACGCCGGGTCAGAGACATGGTCTGTTGACAGGGAGTAGAGGTTAGCCATGGAGGGTTATTGCTTGCAGATTGATGATCATAGGTCAGATGTACAATGTTGAACGTGGACACCAGTTGTCATCAACGACAGCGACTTAACAATCTTTAACATGATTTACTAGCACTGATTACAAAGCCCTCGGGTGTTTGTTTAAAGTACTTGATTAAGGTTTAACGTCAAGCCACGTAATGACGTGTTTTGGAAGCTTCTGTCTCCTCGCCAAAGGGTTTAGGGTCCGGCATTAATGCAGGTTGCTGACATTTTGGGCCCGCTCCCGGCTACAACACAGTTCTTCTCTCTGTCTGCTGAAGCTGCTTTAGTCATGAAGGTCATGAGATAAAGGAAATGCATCGGACAGACACTCGGCAGAACATATCGAGTGGAGAGTCTTGGCATAACTAAGCCTCATTTATGACGGTGAAGTACGCGGCCTGATTTCGTTCATCTACTGTTTTGACGCATCTTCAATGACGGCAGCATGTAGATACAGGAGACGTGGTATATATAAGTAACAATTGACATTCCGCCTGACAGATAGACGTTCATCAACACACTTTTCGTCCATCAACTTCACTGCAATCCTCACCATGAAGTCCATCCTCAGCTACGCTGCCCAAGGCATCATGGCCTTCGCAACTGTGATACCGGCTTCCGCTCAAAACCTCTCCTACGGCGCCGACAACTTCTACCGTAGCGAATCTGTCGCAATTCAGCCCATCCACTTCAATACCGTCTACAACACTACCATTGTCGGCAACCTTTTCACTTCCAGAAACACTAGCCACAGCACTAACGCCCCGGCCATTGTTGTGGGCCATCCCATGGGCGCAGTCAAAGAACAATCTGCCAACCTGTACGCTACTAAGTTGGCCGAAGAGGGCTTCGTCACCCTGACCCTCGACCTTCCCTTCTGGGGCAGAAGCGACGGCCCGCAGAATCTCGTATCGCCTGATTTCTACACTGAAGCTTACAGCGCCGCGGTCGATCATCTGGGTACTTACAACTTTGTTGATCGGGATCGGATCGGCGCGCTTGGAATCTGCGGTAGCGGCGGGTTTGTCATCAACGCGGCCAAGATTGACGCTCGCATTCAGGCTGTGGCTACTGTTTCCATGTATGACATGGGCACCGTGAATCGCCAGGGTCTGAGAGGAGCCGTGTCAGTGGAGCAGCGCAGAGCAGTCATAGCCAATGCGTCACAGCGGCGATGGGCTGAAGTCGACGGAGCACCGACTGTATACGCCGTTGGCACTCCGAACGAACTCACAAGCCAGTCTGATGATGTTGCTCGTGAATTCTTCGACTTTTACCGCACCGTTCGCGGCGAGTTTACTCCCGAGGGATGGAATCGCAATCAGACTACTCATCCTTCGCTCGTCACCAACATCAAGTTCCTCAATTTCTATCCCTTCAACGATATTGAAATCATCTCCCCTCGACCTCTGCTCATTATTTCTGGGGATCAGTCCCACTCTAGGGAGTTTAGCGAGAATGCTTATCGTGCGGCTGGTCAACCTAAAGAGCTTTATTGGGTTCGTGGAGCTAGTCATACCGATCTCTATGATCGCACTGAGATAATTCCTTTCCCCAAGCTCAACGATTTCTTCCAAGAGAACCTCGTTTAAGAACTAAATGAACTGAATATTTTGTGTTCTCTTTGGTGGCGTCGTTTCACTTCTTCAGGTTCGATGCTCAAAGCAAACCTTGACTCTTGCGGTTGTTACATTTAGTTAGCCAATAGAAATCAACAAAACCAGTTGTATTTCCACCTACACTTTTGTCCTTCAGTGCCACAATCGCTTCTTGATTTACAGTATCCATCATTCGAAAACGGGACTCTTTGGCATACGGGAGTGGTACGGAAGCACTGTAGCTCAGTAATTAGAAGCCCCATTTTGTCGTCAGCAACTTGCATTAGCGCAAGATGTTACAGTGGTGATAGCGCGTAAGCAAGCTGCATTAGCGCACATGTCATCCTGTTTATGACGGGATAAAAAGAACTAAGTTAAGACGATAACTTATATCAAGTCTTATTTAATATAGAGTATTTAAAGAATCCGCGTTCGTCGTTCTTTCAATCTTCTTATATCCTGCGCATCGGATCTTCTCACATACCATGGGTTTCTCAACTGCACCGAGGCCCAAGACCCAACTTGGCTTCCATCGCATCGTCCCGCTGCTTGTACCAATACTGAGGCTCTTGGTGGGTGGACTATTTAAACAGTGGGCAGGTATTTGAGGCAAAGACGGGTAACATTGGGGGGTCGGTGTTTTGACGATTCCCACATACAGGTCGGGTAGCTTGTATATATTTATTGATTAACATAGAGTCGCTTTTAGACGCAGCTGTTTTCAAGTACCGAGTTGTAACAGATAGAGGCAATAGGATTTCTCATCCGCCAGCTATCGCAAGTTGGCCTCACAGCGCACCCAATCAGACCAATTTGTCAGCAATGCTTCCGCGGAAGACAAGATAAGCCAATGTCAGCATCACTCCTTTCAATCAACCATCTTTTGCCTGCCATTCTCAACCATAACGTTAAACATGCCGCCAACACAGATGACCAGAAAGGTTTGCCGTCATGTCTTCTCGGCCGAGATAGGATAAATGCTGACAGCGTTTGGCAGGCTTGCGATGTCTGCTACCGCAAGCGGATTCGATGCGACGGTCAAAAGCCTCGATGTTCTCACTGCGTTCTGTACAAATCAGACTGCACGTTTCAAGCTACGAGTCGTAAAGCAGCAATCAGAAAGCAACCTAATAGAACCGCGGCGGCTTTGCAGTCTCAGGTGCAATCTCTTGAGACTAGTCTTGATGAAGCGCAGCAGAGAATAAGAGAGCTCGAGGGGAGGTTGTCTCAGAAGAGTAGTCGGCAGAGTGATCGGGTTCAGGTGAATGCATATGACGTCAGCTATTCTGGAAAGGTATCTCATGAGCCAAGTCTTGAGCTACCCCCTCAACACGAGGTTTTATCTGGAGTCAACAAATTCCTAACAACCTTCAACACTATCCTACCCCTCTTCCATCCGCAGAGACTTCTATCTAGGGTCAGTACATGGTACGAGCAACCTCACCAGCGTGACGCCTCGTCCTGGGCGGCCATCAACGTTGTTCTTGCACTGGCCTACCGCCATATTCCGGATGAAGAAAAGCCGCGCAATTACAGCACCTTATACTTCATGAACAAGGCACAATCAGTTCTCAATGATATCATGCTAGGGGAATCGAATCTCTTGGACGTCCAGACAATCGTCGGAATGGTCCTGTTACTCCAGGCTACGTCTGACCTGAAACCAGCTTCGGCTCTGGTACCCATTGCTTTGCGTCTTGCTCATGGGCTGGGACTACATACCCGATCGGGATGCGAGCACCTCAGCCCTAGCGAGTCTCTAGAACAGAATCGTGTGTTCTGGATTGCATATATCTTGGACCGCGACATAGCAATGCGCACGAAACTACCGCCGATTCAGAGTCAGAATGATATCAGCATTAATTGGCCATCGGCTACACCCACTGACGGAGCTGGTATGCTATACACAGCCGATAGCTCATCTAGCTTCAACTTCTTTCTCTCTCGAGTTCAGCTTGCTCATATCCAAGGCGAAGTCTACGAAGCAATGCTATCCAAGTCTCCCACCGCATCAGACATCTACGTCAGGCTGGAGAACGTCACTCGAATCCATCAAATGCTAGACGACTGGCTTTCCCGTATACCCTACGTGTTCTCTCCCAGCGCCATTACTCAGAGTGGAAATACGAACTTGCAGAGGGCGTTTGGTGTTCTGTACTCAAGTCATCTTACCTGTCGGAGCGTAGTCTGCAAAGCTCATGCCATGGAAGCGCAATGGATACCAAATCTTCAAGACTTTGGAAGAAAGGCAGTCGAGCAAGGCATAGTCACAGCTCCGCGGTTACCAGTGGGTTGGCATAAGCTTGTTCATG
This sequence comes from Fusarium miscanthi, assembly GCA_014898875.1. Classification (NCBI taxonomy): domain Eukaryota; kingdom Fungi; phylum Ascomycota; class Sordariomycetes; order Hypocreales; family Nectriaceae; genus Fusarium; species Fusarium miscanthi. The sequence goes on from JAAVUA010000194.1 coordinate 90,509, forward strand.
AGTCTCGTGAGTACATAGAATTGTTCATAGCGATGGATCATAAAGATCCTGCTTTCATATGGTGAGTCCATCTGTTTCATTTCTTTATTCACTTTGCTAACTTTGAGGTGTCAGGATGACAGCTTGCACCTACATCTCTGCGGCAGTATGCCTGACAGCGAATAGCCTCTTCAACCCTTGGCATACAAAATCTGAGACGGATGATCAGTTGATAAATCCCGCGTTTAGCTTTTTGGATGATATGATACTGCAAGTACCGCTTCCGCAGCTGGAGCGCTTACGTCATTCTTGGGATGAGCTTCTAAGAAATACGCGGGAGATGTCTTTCCAGAATGCGGTGCAGAATGTGGATTGGCTGGAAGCCACCTGTAGCTGAGGAGTCAAGCGAGGGCCCAAGGATGACCTGTAGTGATTGTTTCTTTTAATAAGCGATACAGTCAGTTGAGTTGATAATCACTTCTGTTCGGTTGCCTATGTGATCAAACCGTGATACCTGTTGGCGCGATACCAACCCCCATCCTCCGCGGAACAACCAGCTGAACCATTTCACGAAAATAACGTTAACGGTGTTCCGCGGAAGCATAAGAGACGATATGATTACGAATGAAAGTCCAAAGGGGTTCTGAAACTTGATCAGTGTCCACTTAGTACATCTTTGCAGTAGCTATATAATTATCGCACCCAGGAACGAATATTTCCCAACACCAACCTATTCACCATCTTCCATTTGCTCTCGTCAAAAATGGTACCTCTACCACTACCCGGCTTTTCATCATTCACCAATTCATGGCACGCTGAGCCATATCCATTCATCTCGCCAACAAGACCGGAGCTCTCGGCCGCTGGCAAGAACGTTGTCATCACTGGTGGAGGTACCGGAATTGGTCAAGCTACTGGCATTGCCTTTGCACAAGCTGGCGCCAAATCCGTCTCCATTGTTGGCCGGAGGCTTGAATGTCTTGAAGCTTCAGCAAAGGCTATTCAAGCTGCCAACACCTCGACCAAGGTTCTATTCGAAACTGGAGATGTCACTAAGTTCGAGTCCATAAGCACCGCGCTCAAGAACATCGTTGATAAACTTGGCAACATCGACATTTTCATCGCCAACGCTGGCATGTTAACGAAAGCCGGCCCAGTTTACGGCTATGATGAAGCTCAGTTCCGTCAAGGTCTTGAGATCAATGTCATTGGCGTCTTCAACTCTCTTCAAGCATTTCTCCCCCAGGCGGGTCCAAGTGCAAAGGTCATCTACACTGGGTCTGGCATAGGTCACTGGGCCCCAATGGCTGAAGTACCCGGTGTTTTCAGTTACGCTGCAGCCAAGGCAGCCGCTTTGAAGATGGTTGACTACTTTGCGTTCGAGAACCCGCACATCCATGTCGTCAGCATCCAACCTGGGATCATTGCGACTGGGATCAATCCGGATCTTAGTGTTGGTTTCGATACAGGTCCGTTTACTAATTGTACACAAAATACCGTTTCCGAAGCTAACAGAACTCAGTGGAATTGCCAGCTCACTTTATGGTTTGGCTTGCTTCAGATGAGGCAGAGTTTTTGAAGGGTAAATTTATCTGGGCAAATTGGGATGCGCAAGAGCTTCTGGCCAGAGCAGAAGAGATCAAATCAACTATGCTGTTGAGAGTCGCCTTAAATGGGGTTGAAATGTAACAATGCATTAAGAAAAGCCATATTACGTTAACATCACGGATTTAGACATGAGGATCTTGAAGGGTACCTAAAAAGTATAAAATTTACAACGAGTTTATATTGATCTTCTAAATCGGTGATATGGGGTGACGTACCTCATGGAAGAATAAAATCTCTCAAATTCTAACGACCATTTGCATCTTTTCTGGGGCCAAATATAAACTCCGCCTGATCTTGCGCCCTCGCGTCTTTCCTTTTCCTTGGGCCAAGCAGAAGCTCATGAAAAGGTACTACTTTGTTCTTCGGCCTCTTTTTTCTTTGTCTTGTCGCTGGGACCTTATCCACCATCCTTTCAAGATTGTCTTTCGGTAATCGAGCATCATTGATAGGCCACATGATCATTCCAACATGCATTCCCGACTCTATGATTCTTTCCCAATCTTGCACAGGTATTATATCGCCGCCTGGACCAGTGAGATCATAGTGGCCTGTAAGGACACGTGGACCGAGCACGTCGACACCCTTGAACGCTTGTTTCATCAGCTCCTCAATGCCCTTCTACCTGCTAGTGCTGCAAAGTGGTTAGGATGGGAGAATAATACTTGCCTCCCATGTTCGAACACAATGGTATGGGAACGTGAACTTGCGGCCAACGGCGTCTCTGAAGTGGATAGTTTCAACATCTCTTTGTGTGGGAACGGGGCTAGTTGGCCTCTCTTCCTCTGTTTCAGGTTTGCGCACGAAGGTTCCCGGAGTCTCGTCTTTTGGAAGGCAAATCCAGTCCGCTAGAAGTGTGTCAATAAGCAGTTGACCTGCTCCGGGTTCGTAAATGGCCATTTGCAACTCCGACGGCGTTCGAATTACAAGGACCTGATTATCGAACGTGGGACCTTCAGACACAGTCCCAGTACCATGAAGGTCAGTTTCAGGTTCTAATCTTTTACGCATATTGCAATAACCTTCGAAAGCAAGGTCAAACAGCCATCGGCCTGTTCCGTCAGATGGCCCATTTCCACGGACCTGAATCTGCCCCGCGGCATCATCTTTGTCACTGCCAGAATCGGTATTCGGTTGTTTCGACGGTCGACTGGTCTCAAATTGCTGGTTCTCTGATAGATCAACCAGACAATGGCAAGCTGCGTAGGCGAGGTTCTTTGACTGCTGGCGAAGGAGAGGAACCGCTGACTCTGGCTCTTTCTGCTTGCCTTCACTGGTCGAAGTTGTCTGAGTGACTTGAGATCTGCGAAATAAGATTGGTTAACTATTAGATTACTATAGTCATAGCTCGAAGGCTACTAACTCTGCTTCCTTTCTTGTTGTTGCCGCAAGAATCAGAATGTTGAGCATCAAGTGAATAGCAGTTTTATGACTCTCAATTAGTGTAAGCTTGTACTGCACTTCCGACCGCTTAAGACTCCAACGAAAGGTCTGAAAACCTTTGCTGCTATCCATTAGTGTATAAATATCATCATGAATCGCCGAGATACGGTGCATGGCTGATTTGATACGGCGCAGAAGTTTGCGACTGCAGAGATCGCTACTCTCTTGGAGTACGCGACGGAGTTCGGAAAGTATGCAGGACAGATCAGAAATGTTGCCGGCAATCTCGACCATCTCGCGCGAGGCACCGCGCGTCGAGGAGATGAAATGGTATATCGCTTTCGAGAGCGACGTGCCTGCAGTTGCAATACCTGCAATACTGGCGATGATAGACAGAGGGTCCATGGCGGCCACCAACTTTATCTCTAATCAGGCGAGCAATGAAATGGCAAAGATGTTCATTCAAAATAATTGAAAGACAGAAATGACATGAGGGGCTCAGGTGCCTTGTTGTATGCCTTGGCGCCCCCATAACTAATCATGTCGTTGAAATGCACAGCCTGATTTTTCACCATGCCTTAGAAATTCACTCAATAGAACTTCTGACTAGACATTTCTATCCCATGTGACGTGATCCATTGCGAAGGCGAGTGGGGAAACAGGCTTCCATCGAAAAATTAGAAGTGTTCGGGTGGTCTAGCTTTATTATAATAAAACTATAGCTTCATCCAAACCCTTCCGTTCAAAACTGTTGTCGCTTTGACCTTCTAATCCTTGTCTTTCCAATGGGCTTACTACAACAGTGCTCAGAACCTTGGGTAAACTATCGACAAAGCGATCTTTACCTACAGTTCATCTTACTCCCTTGGGCAGTTGCTACAAGGGCCGATAGGGAAGCTCGCGCCGACTTGTACATTCGGCCATGGCCTGGCACAACGACGATAGCATGGGTGTGCTTCATAAGACGTCGTTTGGTGACCGCACGAGTAGGTGCGAGTGGAAACCCAGTAAGAACACATGGTGGAAGCTGGATGACTTGTAATAATTTGAGAGTTCGTGCTGGTGTTTCTTAGTCAATAGTATCATCAAACTATGCAGCAACCTGCCGTGCCACCTTTATAGGTTTTGGTAACTCGTAAGTACTGACATAGAGCCTCATACGCATGGGGGTTTGAGTTCTCATGCCACTGATCCATCTTGCCATGCAAGTAATATGTTTGACAGCCTATGAAATACCGACACATTGCAGAATATGCACCATGAAAGACAGTTTTTCATCCTAGTAGTTGAAGAGGCAATGAATTGATATGATCTGATGGTTCGTGTTCGTGGCTGCCTGCTTCATGACCCAATGATACAATGAGGATGCGCAGCCTGATTCAAGCGATATGTGTTACTACCTCTTCCATGCAGCTTACGTTCCTTGGCATGTACATGTTCACCTGATGGTAGCAATCACGAGTCCTAAATGACGTAAATTTATTATGATTGTGTTAAAAAGACAGACGCTAATGGTAGCAAGACTGATATGGTTCCGTGAAATTGGGGTACCAGCGCTAATGTATCCAGGCAATGCAGAAGCATTTCTTTCTATACCATGCCCTAAACACCACTACTACCCTCCTTTGCCTTAGCATCCGCCATCTCCTTAATATGCCGTCGCTTCCTAGCCTCCCAAAGAGGATACACGCAGAGACATGACGCGAAAAGAATGGTCACACCATTCCAAATCTGTGCACCCAGAAATGCACGGTTATGCTGACCACCATGAGCCTCATCAGCTGCCAGCGCAATTGGAGGCCCGATCAATACTCCAAATCCCGCAGCACCATATACAATTCCCATTCGAGTACCAATGACAGCCAGTGAGGTACATAGATATGGGATGATAAAGGCAGGCAAGGTCGTGACTGCACCAGAAAAGAAGCCATATAGGATGAGGAAGACAGTGAAGCCGCCCAAGTTATGGACTGCAATCCAGCACAGAGCAAGGATGCCAGATACCACGACGTTGAACATGAGAATAGACTCCGCTCCCAGGATCTTCTTATCAACTATGGCCGCAGGTATGATTCGACCTAGAGCTTGGGCGGCGTTGATAACGGACAACATGTAATATGAAAGATCCTCCGAGACGGGATGGTCAAGACCCAATAGACCAAAAGAGGGAGTGAGGATGTAAGGCACGAGGAAGCCCAGCCATATAAAGAAGGACGCTAACGTGAAGAAAATGAAGGCTTTGTCCTTGAGGATCGACTTTTCGAACAGTTGTCGCGTCGGTTTCTTGACAGCTTGGACACTTGGCTTGATTAAGATCGCAGCGAGAGTCAAGGTGAAGAGGGCAATGAAGCCGATGGCTCGACAGGCCCAGCCGAAGCCTCCCTTGTCCAGCAACCTACGGACAACAATAGGATAAATAATGCCACCAAAGGAACCTCCTGCTGTCGCACAACCAAGCGCCAGACCGCGGCGCGTCGTGAAGTAGAGGGGAATCATGGCAACGCTAGGGATGTACAACAGCCCAGTACATATCCCTCCAAGGACACCCCAAGTCAACATGACCTGGTAATATTGCGTCGACAGGCTGAGCATCATCAGTGCAAAGGTGAGCATGAGACTCGAGGCGACGAGGATGGGATAGAAGTATCCCTGATCAAAGAGCGGGCCAGAGATGACACCGATGATGAGGATCAGGGAGACTTGAAGTGTACCGATCCATGATATCGCAGACGACGAGTGTTGCCGAAGAAGGGTGGTCTCTTAATATGTTTGGAAAACACCGAAGCTATTGGCTAGACCGAAGTTGTTGAGGTTGATGAGAAATGAGCCAAGGACTTGAAGCCATGCTGTCAGGCCGCCGTCAGGAGGAGGTTGGCTGGTTGTAGATGGCTTCCAGTATCGAAAGAGTCCGTTCTCGGGCTCTTTTTCCTTTGTCGTAGTTGAATTATCAGAAGACATGTTTTCCAATGATGTCAAGAATCTCTCGAGATCATTAAGCTCCCTTCTTAGGTTCACCAACCTGCCTTTATACTCCTATCCTCTAGAGGTCAAAGACCGTGTCTGACGCTGCCTTGCCGCAGATCAAACCAGGGTGAGGTCTTGATACTCCAATTTGAGATAAGTGACAGCGGTAGATAACACGGTTTACTGTTTTGAGCTTTGCCTTATGAGACAGTGTCGATCATCGTCATGCCTTGATCTTTTGAATTGCCTAATCGGGGAACCTTGTCTTCTTCATGCCGCTGATTGGTTGTTTTGGAGTTAGGACCCATTTTCAGGGCACTGACATCATTGATTGCTGTGGGGGCAGCTGAAGTCTTGGTTGGATTGCCAGCGTCTGCAAAGTGGTTAAGCAAGGGAGATGCTTCACGTTTTTATAATAACCGAACTTCTAAGACCGTATACTAGGAGTCTGAGGTTTTTTAGATGCACTTTTACTGGTGATTTTGTGGCTAAAATGTGGCCGTGATGTTCATCAACTGGTCACTCGATCATTTGCTTGTGGAGTTGACTTCATGGTCTTCCACTGATACACTGCAAGATAACGATGGTCTTGGTTTGAGCTTACGTACGGTATTAAATACTTTGTGCTGAAATAAAATAAAAAAGAACATTGTTGATATTCTTCAACAGACCGAGGGCCCAGATTGTAGTGGCCTTTGTTGTTGGCAACTGCAAATAATGTTTGTGCTTACCCTGTACTCATCGTATGAACAAAAGAATAAGCCTGTCTTGACCTGCATGGCTCTTCACGGAATACATTTTGTCATTGTTCGTAAACTGGCAACCTCTACAACTACAAACTCGAGATCCATACACAACGCTCAAGCAAAACTCCAAATGGACAAGGAGTGCCATTCGAAGTACACCGACTTCACCGTCACAACGGCCACACATTTGACTCTGTCACTGTGAAGAAGCTTAAATAGAAGCATAGCCTGTCCATTGCTCAACATGAACCTTGCTTACAAGTTTCGGTAGAGTTCTCTCCCAAGTCGCGACATCTCCAGGGAGAACTCGGAGTCTTCCCGCACGAGCAGATGTAACGTTAAAAAGTAGTCAGTAATTAGATGCAATCCATTGGTTAGAATTATCGGTCTGTGCTTCAATCTTGCTCTTCCAGCAGGGAGCCTTTGGGTTTGCGGGCGGTTTGTACTCCACTATCCACTTTCCATGTGCCGGACATCCGTGTTGATCTTTTGCTGACCACCGTGAAGAAGTGCGAAAGGTCACGATGATTTGGGGTAGAGGCATCTAACAAGAGCTGTAAACACCTTCCATGTTGACAATGCTCAACACGAGATCTACGATATTCTAAGCATACCATCATCCTTCACAGCCTCCTTTTCTATAAACAGATCGATGGCAAGTCCCGACCTTCTCGAAGCCATCGTGGAAATCTCCGCGTTCTCACAGTGATATGCGGGGAAGCACTAGCGGTCACAAAAAGCGACTTATTGGACAGATGAGCAACTCAGGGGAACTCAAATAGGCATCTCCGCGATGATCCCTTTGGAATGAGGAGAAATAAAGTGGCGAATTCCCCGCAATCGGCACGAAATATCCGTCCGGAGGGTGCGGAGAGTACCACTAGACCGTGGAGAAGCCTCCGTATTTCCCCGCTGGTTGCAGAGACGATCCCCAATAGTTCTTAACCATAAATACAATGCTTCTTTCTTGTTGACGAGTTTTGATGTTCTGTACCTTTGTGTCGAGTAGGATATCGTTGAGAACACCGTCAAGATGAAGTTCACTCTTGGAAATAGAGCCGCTATGGCTGATACGCCTAGCGAGGTTATGAACTGGCGTTTATACTGGAGTACCTTTGTATTCGGTTCGTAATCCCAACACAGTTACTCATTCGACAGCTGCTAACTTCTTTGAAAGGTGTTTTAGGTGCCAGTCGTGGTCTTGACGAAGGTCTCGTCGGAGGCATGGTCACGCTGAAAAGCTTCAAAGAAGAATTCGGTCTCGATCACGGATCAGAAGAACATCAAGCCCAAGTCGAGTCCAATATCACCAGCATGGTCCAAATCGGTTCCATCGCCGGTTCTCTCCTTGCATTCTTCCTCTGCGATAAGATTGGCCGTGTTCGGTCGCTGCAGTTCCTTTGCTTGCTTTGGCTCGTCGGGTTCATCATCGTTATTACCAGCCATGGAAGCGTGGGACAGGTCCTGGCTGGACGCTTTATCGCCGGTCTGGGTATTGGCATGACTGTCGTTGTTGGTCCGACATACCTTGCCGAGACTGCCCCGCGAGCTGTGCGTGGTATGCTCACCAACATCTTTGCTGGTTCTGTGTATCTTGGTGTCATGGTGGCGTACTTCAGCAACTGGGGCGCTTCCATCAACATGCCCGACTCATCTCGATACCAATGGGTTGCTCCCCAAACATGCCACATCGGCTTCTCTGGGTATGTCCCTCTTCTTCACTATCAATACTTCCGCCTAACTCATTTGCCAGACTACTCCTGATCCTATCTTTCACCGTCCCCGAGACACCTCGATGGCTCACCATGAAAGGCCGAAACGAAGAGAGCACCAAAGCCCTCTGCAAACTTCGACAACTCCCCGAAGACCACCCTTTCCTCCAAGCTGAGTTGTACGGCATCCGTGAGCAACTTGAGCGAGAGCAAGAGGCCATCCTTGGTGTCTCCCGATGGGGTAAGATCCGAGAACTTCTTACAATCCCTGCCAACCGATACCGCTTTATGCTTGGTTTCATGGCCCAGCTTCTCGGTCAATGGTCCGGAGCCAGCGCCATCACCATATACGCCGCTGAGTTCTTTGGTGTCCTCGGAAAGTCTGGTCAATCCGAGAAGCTCTTTGCCACATGTATCCTCGGTGTTGTCAAGCTGGTATCTGCCTATGCCTGTGCCTTCTTCCTGGTCGATTTCATCGGTCGTCGTCGATCTCTGTATGCTGGCATTACTCTCCAAACCATTTCGGTCTTGTACATCGCCATCTTTCTCGCCATCGTTGGTACCAAGACACTCGAAGATGGAACTTTGACCAGCACCCAGAAGCATGCTGGTGTTGGTGCAATCGCAATGCTGTACATCTCAGGTGTCGGTTGGACCATGGGCTGGAACTCTTTCCAGTATCTCGTCAACGCTGAGATCTGGCCCCTCCGCCTTCGTGCCCTGGGTAGTTCTATCACCATGTGTCTTCACTTTGCGAACCAGTACGGCAACACCAAGGCCGTTCCGCTTATGCTGCTTCACATGACTAGCAGTGGATTCTTCTTCTTCTGCGCTGCTGTTTGTATCCTTGGTCTCATCTGGGTCTGGGCATTTGTTCCCGAGATGGCTGGACGATCACTCGAGAGCACTGACGAACTGTTCTCTCTGCCTTGGTACAAGATTGGCCGCTATGGAAATAAGCTGGCGCCTGATAATGAAGCTATCTTGGCGAGGGATGAGAAGGCTGAGATGAAGCGGGAGGTGGAGGTAAGCCAGCTAGAACGGGCGTAGACATAGTTTTATAGCCAAAAAGTTACAACTTCTTCCAAATCTGCGAGAAGCTAGTAAATGTCAAAATACACAATTTCAGTTTCATACGAGATCAGCAAAGACTAATTCGCCTCTCATCATCCTTTTCAACCCCGCAAGCCTGATACAGTAATCAAGACTCGACTCTTCCCACCGCCGGCGATTAGAGCCTTCTAGGATCGCCGAGTACTGTCCTTTGCCACTCCATGGCCTTACAACGCACTCGTCATTAAAAGCAGCATCTCCCAGCTTCTTCTGATCTTGAAACCTCCCAACCAGTAGCCACCGAGTGATTTTTGGGTAGGGCAGACTATTTTTGACTCCACTGACCATGTCCCCATTCTCATCAGTGTATTCGACACAGGCGTCTCGTCGGACAAGCAACTTGACCAGTTCTAAACTTCCGATAGAAATGGCACACATAAGTGGTGTTCCAAACCATGAGCCCACCCTATTAACGTCCGCTCCAAGGTCTACCAAGAGACTGGTCGTCTTCGCATCGAATCTGGATACCGCGACACACAGCGGCGATCCTTCGTAAATGCCCCTCATGTTTAACAAAACATCCGCATCATGAGGCGGTAAAGACTTATATAAACGTTTGATCTGACTCGTCGTGCAGGATAAGATGGCCTCGCTGAGAATGTTTTCTCGGTTTGGTGTATGAGGAGGTATAAAAGATCCATCGAGCCACCGAGACTGAGATATATAGTCATAATATTTGCCATTCATCAAAGGGAAAGCAAGCATAGGTATTCCGTCGTCGCTCTTGTGGTGGATATTTAAGCCCTTGGATAGAAGGTACTTGAAGGTCGCCAGTGATGAGTCTTCATGCGATGTCCTGTAAAGGAGGTTTGACCCATCCATGCTCATATACTGTAAAGTCGACGGTCGCTCTTCTGCCAGGATTCTTACTGTGTCTAGATGGCCCACTGAAACAGCCATCGCCATAGCAGTGAAACCATCCCGGTTCCTAGTTTCAACCAAGGCATTGTGCCGTAATAACTCTCTCACAACAAGGACATGGTTATTGCTGGCCGCAATGATCAAAGCCGTGTTGTTTTTTCGATTAACCGCATCTACATCGGCGCCCTGATCTATCAAGAACTTTACCATCTCGGCATTCCCAACTGATGCAGCAACTTGCAGTGGTGTGTTACCTGGAACTAAGTCCAGATTGTGGTAATTGATAAGAGCGGATTTGAGCTGTTCGGCTGAATCACCACCAAGAGCAGAATCAAGCCCACCCTTCCATGCGTTGCTGGCTTGTTACTACACTTCAATGGTAACTGAACAGGCTTCACTTACTAATATTCCTTCAGATTCTCTCTGAAATGCGACAATATGAGCTTCAAGACATTCAAGTTGTTGTCTCGAATGGTCTGGCAAATGGCGTCAACAAGTTGTAGGCGCTTGATTGATCGCGACTCCAAAGCAGCCGATAGCAGTTTCTCAACAAAGGATGATGAATCCATAGTAGTGACGGCATAAGAGAATAAATTCTGCGTCGTGTGGCTTTCGCAAAAAGCGCTGTTTGTGTTTGCACCCGCGTCGAGTAGCCAATTGATGATGTCAGGTTTCTGAGCTCTTATAGCGGCGAAGATAGGGGTACAGGAGTGACAACTTGGCAAGGGCTGGTTGATGAAACAACCTTGACTGAGAGCCACCTTGCACTGCTCAAGATTGCCATCCATGATGGCAGTCTCAAAGGCCCGTCTTCGAGCTAGCTCCAGTCCTTGATTGGATGTCAAATCCTTTATCATTTCCCCTGTGGCTGCGACCTGGCCTCGCGGAAGGGGAGAGCCTGATGCAAGTAACAACGAAGCAAGCTCGTCAAAGCCAGTCTCGAGCGCATAATCGACTGCAAGCTTCCCATCTTTATCTTGAGCTGAAATATTTATCCCCTCATCTAACAACATCTGACAGCACCCAACATCCCCCCTCATCGCTGCATAGTGAAGCACAGTTCTTCCGTAGGCAGTGCTGACATTGATATCAAAGAAGTGATTGTCCAAGAAGTATGATAGGAAGACTGGAACGTTAGCTGAAAAGTGTAGTAAACTGACTTCGTCGTCAAGTATCTTCTTGCTTGTCTTTGCCTCGTCCGGGGTTTCCCACGAAGATTTCGGAGCAATCTGCCACTGGGAAGGACTGGAAGACCTTTCGACTATCCACTTGAGAATATCAAGCTGGCGGTTGGTGGTAGCCCATTGGGGGACTCCCCAGCCATAAACGTCAACAACAAAAGGGTCGTGTCCAATATCCGATAGGTGCTTTACCAGTGGTAAGTCGTTTTGTTTTGCAGCCTCAACGATCAACGGTGTTTCAGAGGTGATAGATGAGTAAACAAGTCCCTTTTCCTCTAGTGCTTTGATCAGGGGTGTCCTATATGGGCCTAAACCTTGGACAACCAGCTCGAACGGGCTTTGGCCAGTCGGGCCAACGGCGTTGATACTTTGACAGGTAACATTCTCCAGAATGATCTTAAATGTTTCGATATCTGCTTCTGCACATGCTGCCTCAAATAGTGATAATGGGTAGGTTGACATATCCTCAGGGACCCGCCGATGAACGTCAACACCGAGATCAATGAGCTTAGCTATGACTTCTGAACTGGCCTTAGACAGAGCTAAAGAGAAGAAACGGTAGCTATCATCGATAGCGTCAAGCGAAATACTGATCTTCGAAGAGTCCATAACTTGGGATATAAGAGTGACAATCGATGCTGAGCAAAAATGATCGCTTTTCCAATCCTTCAGGCATCCGATCAGTGGAACCAAACCAGATATCTTCATTGTGCTCTCATAGGAAGAGAGAACACCATGATTGAAGAGTGTTCCCAAATCCCTGGAGAAGTAACAGTAGCATTCATTAGGGGCAAGGGCATCAACTTCGCAGCAAAACTCCTCCATCGCCAGGCCAGCACAAACAAGTTGCCAAGTGTGTGTAACCTTACCAGGGCTTGGAAACTCGTTGTCCCTTGGGATAAGGATTTTCAGCATTTCAGGGTCCAAGGATATCGTTTGATCCAACCTCTTCAATTTGTTGTGGGCAAGCCAGCGCTCGAAGAATAGTTGAAAGGGGAACTTCCCTGAGTTTTCAGCGCAAAAGGGATCATAAAGTTCGGCCAGGCGTTGAGCGAACTCCGGAGTGCATGTGGCTCCCAGATGGTGCATAGGCGTCGAGTCCGAGTTGGAGACGTCTAAGTCTGCGATTCCCTTATCTCGCAATGCAGTCAACAGTTCCAAGGAACCAGTGACTGCCACACCCTGCATTATTGTGGTCTTTGACAGGTAGAACTTTGCCTCCAATGGTAGGATTTCCAATAACGCCAACGCTAGTTTGACATGGCTATTGTAAAGGGCAGCAGAGAAAGGTGTTCGACGATCCTTGTCTAAAGTGGCAAGATTCTCCAACTTGTTTTTGTCCTCCTTCAGAAGTAGAGCTAGGATCTTTTCGTGTCCACTATAGCAAGCCGCATGCCACGGGGTCTGGCCATTCATGTCCCGAGAGCTGGGATTGACCCCTCGAGAAAGAAGAACTGCGGCTACATCTACATTGTTTGACTCACAACTGATGCCCAGACAGTTCTGTCCAGTGGTGGCACTGCAGAGGTGAGGGTCAATACCAGAACTAAGAAGAAGCTCGGCTACTTCGCCGCTGTCGGCAGATGTGCTCCTTGCTGCTGCACTCAGCAACTCGAAGTCAGTCGGCTTCACAATAATACCACCGAAGCGTGGATCTGATATAAGCGCCGATAGCTCTTCCACCAGTCCGAACCTGGAAGCAATTTCAAGTGCCTTCCGGTACTCAAGGTCGTTATAGGTATACGTGATAGAATTCAGAGCAGTATTTGGTAAGGTCAGGCCACGTCCACGGGAGAGAGACAATGCAGTTGCTGCCAGTGGTTGCCACTGAGGACAGGCTTCTTCCCCGACAGCCAACTTAAGTATAGCCTCGAGCACCACGTCATCCGATTCATCATGCCACTCGAACTTAGAAAACGCCGCTACTGCATCCTGAGGTACGGCTGATGTTGGACGGATGAACGGAAGGAGACAATGGCCTTTCAGTAACTCCATAGCGTGAGCCATGCAACTTTGGCCGTCAAAGACAAATGCAGTATCAGCCCCATTATCCAAGAGAAGGTTGATAGTGCGAATAAATCGCTCGGTGACCGGAGGATCTTTCATCTTTTCATCGCCAAATTCATGGTGTTGCAGAGCGAGAGTCATGCCCAGTGGGGTAACGGTATTCCGCACCACATTTACATCAATGCCGCTGTGAATAAGGAACTGACACAACTTGGGGCTTAGCAGACGCACAGCGAATTGCAGTGGGCTGTTTGACATTTGTTGCGTAGTCGAAAGTTCATTTCGTGCTTCAGACAGAATTGTATGAGCCCATGCTCTAAAGTTGCCGTTTTTATGGATATCGAAGAGTCGTTTGAGAAGCTCGAACATGGGTTCTTCTTCCATGATCTTGAGGTGAAGGGTATAAGAGCCTGTGCTTCTCTTCAACCCAAAAGGTGTATACAGTGCGAACCTGTAGAATGGATGCTTCTGATTCCTCTCCTTGGCGTAGTCTTCCTCAACTGTGTCAATGATGGTCGGTACCCTATCGAAGTGCGGAAGCAACAGGTACCCAATTGAAGCTTGCGTGAATGACCGATAAGCAATCTCCTCAGAGTATCGAAAGTCACCGATGTCAGTCCTGTCAAGGTATTCCAAAACCGTGAAATGTGCAAACTCGAAGTAATTCCCATCTAAGGACTTCCGCAGCAGACATCCGCAATTACGCGATATAACTTCAGGTTCGATGATATCATCTGTGTCAAAGACATCCATATCTTCCTGAAATGAGACTGCCTCGCATAAACAGGCTATATTCATCTTGGGTGATCCTAGTGCCGTCCAATGAAGAGCTTTGCGGATACAGGCCTGTGTTTCAGGTGGAAACTGCATGACTCTCTGTAGAACACGATCGTATGTCTCATTCAGAGTTGGGGGGAGTTCGGTCAGAGCCTTCCTTCGGGCTTTGTTGTTGGGAAGATTGCATATATGATCAATCTGACAAGCTACCCACCGAAACCTAGGGGAATATGTATTAGCTGACTGTGATTACAAGGCCACTAAAGGGAGCTCACATTCCTTGTGCTCCATGCACCAGAGCATGAAGAATATCCTTGTAGAGATCAGGATTCGTTCTTTCGAGGCTTTTCAGGACTTTACGCCTGCTGACTTCTGCAAGCGTGTAGTCTTCCAAGTCTTTCACGTGAGCTGAGACCTCAATGTGCTCAAAGTCCTCGAAAAGTTGCTCGCGAATCTCCTCCTCTTGACGGCTGAATAGTGCAGAGCTGATGGCTTCAGATCCATCCGCAACAGCCTTCAGTGACCGGGTCATACGAGCTACCTGATCGCCACATTCGTCAATCCCATCAACTATAATAAAAACTTTCTCGTAGATTTCGGACATGCCTCCAACGAGCTCAACCAGATCGTCTAGTCTTGGCTGTGTGGGGAGCTTGTCATCCGGATGGAGCATGTCGTAGTACTCTTCGAGTAGATCAAAGGCTTCTTCACCTTGGAGACCAAGCTGGACTGCAAGGGCTGCCAGAATGTTCTCAGGCAGGCAGGAGTCTGGGTTCTTGTAGTCGCAGAACGCAAAGCAGACAGCTGTAAGATCGTCGCTCTGCTCAAGAACAGTCTCGATGACAAGTCCACACAAAACAGTTTTTCCGCTGCCTGGAAAGATGTCGGTCAGCAAACCTACAAGTTGATGGAGCATTGCAAGTTACCTGGGATTCCGCTGAGCCACAATTTCGAGTTTGGTTCATTCTTCCATTGTTTGAACGTAGAATCGTCGCTGGTAAGCCAAGACCCAGTAGCCTCGTGACGAAGCTCGCGGCTAACATCGAGATAGTCCTGAGGTTTCACGCGTAGAAGGAAGTTCATGACCTCTTTACGTCTCTTGTTAAGCTCGACTCGAGTCTCAAAACTGATCCTCCTCTCGATCATGTTGTGGATTTCATCCTGCTTAGCCAGACTCTTGATCAAAGCGTCCATACTATCTGCGGAGAGTGCCAAGTGGAGATTGGCGCGATGATTCGCGAGGTCAGCCACCAAATCTTTCGTCTCCTGTAGTGAGAATGGCCATTTCAATCGTCGAACAAAACGCCTCGCTGATTTGCCACCGTCGAAGTCAGACAGCGCTTTATCAAGCTTGCAACTGATCTCGATCAACGTCTTCTCACACGACTCAAGATGCTGTGGTTTGAGTGCCGAGTTGGAGTCTCGTTCATCCAATGCAGAAGCCAGCAATCTCAAGTTTTCGAAAATTCCAGCGAGCTCTCTTGTCTGGGTGGCAAGTTCTTGGGCTTTAGACGGGGCATCCTTGGCTTCCTTGCAGAACTTGGTGACTTGTTTGAAGACAGACCCTGTAAGTTGCACAAGCCCAGCGATGCTGGCAGCCAAACCGATAGCCTCAGCCATCTTGGAGTTGTGACGCGCAAGAGGCGGCGCAAATGATGATTTGGGGCGTTATTTGAGGGGTATGCAAGAACAGGCTGCAGTCAGCTGGAGGTTGAAACGGATGGACCAGAGTGGTGAGGCTGACAACGAGATGATCCAATCATCTCGATTCTCACGCCCCACAGCTCTCGAGAGGTTGACAGGGATTATAACCATGTGTAAAGGATCAGAAATTTGTTTAAGTACTGAAGATATCTCAGTCTCTAGAATAGTATATTAATAATTACCATCGCACGCCATAAAGTGGCCTAAAGTGGCCTAAAATAGTAGTCAGAGCCCTGTTAGAAAAACAGGGTGGCCTCCTAAGTACCTAATTAATAGTATATAAAAGAGGTAGAGTTTATATATGTATTATTACTTGATATATTTAATTAATTAATATTTAATAATATAATTACTTAAGTTTTTTTCTAACATTTTATATTCATCAATAGTTATATTTTATTATCTTTATTATAAAGTTAAAATAATATAATATTAAATTTTTTTATTTTATTTAATTATATATAATATGAAGATTTAACAATACAATATAAAATAATAATATTAAAATAAAAGATTATCTTCATGGCCTTCCCTAACTGCTATTAATATTAATATATTAATAAGTTCTTAATCCAGCCGGCTAACCTTCCCCGACGAGAAAAGGTTGATCTAACTGGAGAAGGTTTCATAGTGACACATATGTCGGTGCCATTGGGGAAGAAGGTTTGGGGCAAAGTGAAGGTGGTGGCAGTATTGAGTTTGTGAGTTAGCCCTAGGGTTAGATAATTCACTTCATTTTCACAATGGATCAATTACTTTAACTATCTCTTCCACTACAGCAATGCATTATCTTCACCTTCTGGCCCTTTGCGGTTCTCTGACTACCTGCTCTTTAGGCTTTCCATCGGTCTTGGCTGCTCCTTCAAATCCTCGCATCAAAGCCGACATGCGTGCTGATACCAACCGCGACGGACGAGTCGATCTCGACGGTGTCTCGGACACGATTGGCAAGACGCGATGGACTGAAGAGTCTGGTGCCATTTTCCTCCCCAACATCGGCGATACAGATCAACGATGCTCTCATGAACTGGCTCTCAGTAGTCAGGCTCTGACAAACAGGGACCTCGACGATTGCAATGATGCTTCCGACAACACCCAGAGAGCCCCCCAATATCTCGCACCTCTCAGGACCGTCCCCATCAAAACCATACCCGAAAACGCAAACGGTACTGTCACAGTTCCCAATGCGACTCAGCGAAGGTTCGTCCGTATTTTCCAGAAGAAGGGCAAGAACTGGGTTTACATCAATAACGACCATGTCTTCTTTCAACAGGAGCTGAAGGCTGGTCTTGACCTTGGCATTGATGCTCGTGATACCAGACGTCCCGAGGTTTGGGATGGACGTGTCATTGTCCACTTCACCGTTCAAGTCGGAGATACCAAATCAAGTGACACAGTCATGCTACGTGTCGCACCCGTGCTCACGCATCATCATCTTCAAAATGTCGAACAAATCCTTGCCGTCCAAGGCGACGTGATCGACACCCCTTATCTAGTCGACTTCACCAACAATCTTGACTCAATTGCCAAAGCTGCTGGCTTGAAAAAAGACCTGTTCCTCTTCAAGGCCAGAGGTGAGAGATGGGTTCAAGACTTTGTTGAGCCAGGGTATGCAAGCATGCCTGGCCCGAATGGAACAGTAGCTATCCGGATCATGATTCGGTGTCCTGGCGATGAGCGACGCGGTGGTCGACAACTCTTTGAACATTACCGAAAGTCTGGAGTTGGTGCAGTACAGCTTGTCGGTGTGAATGAATCTGATGTCGACGCCGGTGGCAACGTCGAAACTATTCCTCCCTACACTTTCAGGGGCAAGAGTTGGCCAGCTGGTCGTCTCATCCATGGATGGCATCGTGGCGAAATTCATCACCTTCTTTCTTACCTTGAGGCTCAGGAGTCACAGAAGCCCCTTCTGATCGACACAGACTGGTTAAGTGTCGGACATGTCGATGAGTTCCTCCAGTTCATTCCCGCTAAGAATAGGCGAGGTTGGGTTGTAGTCATCAGTGATCCTCGTTTAGCTATCAAGCTTCTTCAAGAGACGCAAAACGCCAAGCTTGGATCGCTCCCAGCTTTTTCACGTGCTGGCTATGATATACCTACCATCACCCAGTTATTAGACAATAAAGAGTTTTTGACGCTGAACGAAGAGTGCGCTGAGCGAATCGACCGCAGCATCGAGATTCTCGGGTGGGAAGTTGGACTTGCTGATGAGGACATCATTCGCATCCCAGCTTTGTTCAATGGAGGCCACGTCAGTGGAGTTGATGGTCTTGAACTCCAAGTCGCGGCATTCTATCCCGCCGTGATAAACAACCTCGTTCTTACTGGTTACAACACTTGCGTTGCACCTAACCCATGGGGTCCAGTTGTCGAGGGGAAGGACATCCTTGCTGAGAATGTCACCAACGCGTATGCCGAGGTTGGAATGAAGATCAAGTTTATCGATGACTGGGACAGTCATTATATGCATCTAGGGGGGGTTCACTGTGGCACTAACTCAATTCGAGATATGTCTGCAGCGTGGTGGTGATCATTATCCCTCACATGATGGGCTAGACCTTTTGTAATCCGCCTTTGTTGCCAACAGTGTTTTATTAGTATACAATAATTGTTTGTCCTTCATTTCTCCTGGGCCTCGAGTAATTCTACACTCTTTTGGTCCATAATCGTCGCGCAGTGACGTTCCACCATGGCATCGACGATTTCGCGGCTCTGCATCAGCGGCCCAGCAAGGGCCCATGCAAATCCATGAAAGGTTTGTCATCGGTACTCTTCCCAAACATCCTCAATCTCGAGTTCTACGCCGCCCGCGCGGTTCAGGGCGCTAAGGTAAGATTGCAAGAGGTCTTTCTCATGAGCGCGGCGATCCTGAATTGACAGTGAGCCCCCGATGAAGTAAGCAACGTCGTGCAAGGCTGATGCAGTGTGAATGACCTGCCAGTCAAGGAAGCCAGGCTCTCCCGCGGGTGATATGAATGTGTTTCCAATATGTGCATCGCCATGAACAATGCACTTCATCTTGGAGTCTGATGCCCAAAGAGCCTTGAATGTCGCTATCATTCGCTCTCGATCCTCCATAAACTTAGGGACTGGTGGTCTCACATCTGGAGCAAATCGCTTGTCCCATTCTTCTGGTACTAACAACCGCTTGATTGCATCTCTGATCGAAACAGTTGCGCTCGCAGAAGAGATTTCCTCAGCTGTATCTCCCCAGGTGCTTCCATGGAGGGTAGCTAGCTGCTCGATACTGATCCTCACCCTCTCAACCGGCCATGTCTCAAGTGGGTTACCAAATGTGTAGCCCCGAGTTTTGAGGCCGGTCATTACAACGATGCCCTGCCCATTGACGGTGTCTGTACCAGCATACAATACCAGTGGAAGAGGGATCTTGAGCTTTGGGGCAAGGTAGTAGTAGAACTCAGCTTCGAGCCGGTAAAGGACATATAGGAAAGGTAAAGACTCTCGAACGTCGGGGTTGAATCCGCCTTTGACGCAAACATCACTGGCGCCGCCATCGGTATCATTCTCGAATGATAATCTGATTGAGATTTTGGATGCTGTTCCATGGGTCGTCTCGATGACTTCAGCATTTTCGACATGCTTATGGAGAATCTTGGTGAACCACTGTTTCGTGAGCTCATCGACCGTCAGCGGCAACGGCTCGCTCGATCGTATAATACCATTCACTTTGTCTGCACTAGAAGCCATGATTGCTGTGATTCAAAATTTGCAACAAGAACATGCTCAGGTGATTGACGAGCGGGGTTGCTTATCTATCTGGGCACATAAGCATTGCAAAAGTTCTTGGACATGGTTGGCGAGCAGTGCATATGCAACGGGCCAGGATTGTATTTGGCCGCGCTCTGCTGATTTGTGAGGAGATTGGATCACCCGATAAATGTAAGATGCAAGGGTTGGACATTCTCAAGAGTTCACTAACTGTTTAATGATACCTTGTGGATAACTATGTGAAGACAAGGAAGTTTGTTATGGACATGGTAACATTTCTAATCTCCTGAATCCAAACGTGAGTTCTTATAATTCTTGATCAATTTGCATGAGTATCTCATAACGAATGCTCGATCCCAAAGGGACATCCAATCAAATTCAAGGCCGATTTCGACATGACAAGGAACAAATAGTGTATACTGGCCGTATTAGTGATCCACGGCAGCTTATCCCGGAAACCATCGGCGAATGAGTCACCGAGGAACGACAAATGAGGAAGCTTGTCGGGTGCGGGGAAAACGATTGACCTAGTGTAGTCTGATGAGCAAAGTCGCAGTGAATCTGAAGCTCCAACACCATTTATAACCAGCGCGATCTCGTGCCCAGCCTTGCGTCGTTTCTTCCTATAAACTACATAAAGGCATCAAAAGAATACCAGGCCATTGACCCTCCACAAATCTCACCATGACACCAACAATTGAAGAACTGCTAAAAGATTATGATGACGGCGCCCCCATCGATAGAATTGCGCATCGCAAATATAAACATCCTATCGCCATCGTTGAACCAGACCCAACATGGCCTGAGCTGTTTACCCGGGCAAAAGCACGCATCGAGTCTGCCCTCGGCGACACAGCAATCTCAATCAACCACGTCGGCTCAACCAGCGTTCCAGGCCTTCCAGCCAAAGCGGTCATCGACATTGACCTGACTGTAAAGGACCTCGACGACGAAGCATCCTACGTGCAAGCTCTTGAAGACGTCGGCTTCCATTTTCTTGTGAGAGAGCCGGGATGGCACGGACATCGCTTCTTTTGCGATTACGAGCCTGTGCCGACGAATTTGCATGTCTGGGGCCCAGGATGCCCAGAGGTGGTGAGACATAAGATATTTGCGGATTGGTTGAGGAAGAATGAGGATGATAGGAAGAAATATGAGGACATTAAGAGGCAGGCTGCCAAGGCGAGTGTCGAGAATGGGGAGGATGTTATGGCGTATAATTATAGAAAGCAGAATGTCATCCGTGAGATTCTGCGCAGGGCTTTCAAGGATATGGGATACCTGTAGAGCATGCATTGGCGTTGCTCTGGGACAGAAAACAATAGAACATTAATCGAAGTCAAAAGGGCTGCGAGAGAAGCTTTGGTGGTCATTCAGATCAGCGCCTTGAAACAATTCAAGAGATTAGTGCCCTCACTTCACAAGCTTCTAATCATTACACATAATTATTCCTAAAGCTCGTATTTCCTCAAGATCAACTCTGGTTGAAGCAGACTGTCGGATCTTGCCGTGCAGTTCTCGTGATACCTTCCAATTCGAGCCTAGGTTTCAGCTAGCCTCAGCTTGGTCCACAACTCCAAAAGGCAATGACCGACTTGCAGCCTGAATAGCTTAACCTGAAAATTCATGTTTTTTGCTAAACGCTTCTCGTACATCTAGCGAACTTCCCGAGTTGCCTTTTTACCCTCCGCCGCATTCATTTTCTTAGAGTCGTTCACAATGTCTCATGCACCAATACAGGCCTGCCCATGTCACGACCCGGCGGACGATCCCGCAGACATCACAACTCTGCACCAAGCAGCTTTTCACCAAAATAACCAACGGCTAGAAGAGCTCCTGCAAAACGGTGTAGACGTATCAGCTACACAGACGGTTCGCGATTTCACGCCGCTTCACTATGCTGTTCAATTCGGCGATGAGAAAGCCGTGCAGCTGCTACTTGATGCTGGGTCCAATGCCTCTGCACCAAGTTACGACGGTGTCACTCCGTTACACAACACGTCTGCTAGTAGCGATGTGAGAATCACCGAAACTCTCTTGAAGGCGGGAGCGAATGTTGACAGTCGTAACGTCGATGAAGAAACGCCTCTCCATGTCGTGTCATTATTTGGGGAGACACAAATCGCAAAGCTCCTCATAGACGCTGGGGCGGATGTCTCGGCAAAGGATTGCTATGGAAACACGGCTTTGCATATCGCTGCATCGCATGAGCATATCGGGATTATTAAAGCTCTTCTTGCCGCTGGCGCTGATGTTAACGCCGTGAACAACAATGGGGATCCAGTGCTGCATCACGCAATCAGCGACGGACCAGAAAGCGTCAAACTCCTTATCGATCATGGAGCAAATATCCATCTCCAAAGCGAAGGCGGTGATACACTTCTGCATCGCGCTGCGCAGAGTTCACCTGAACTAGTGCGAGACTTGGTCAAAGCCGGAATTGACCTTGAAGCCACCAACGACGAAGGAGCAACAGCTCTCCATTGTGCTGCAGCATGGGGAGACACTGAATCAATGCAGATTCTAATCGAGAGCGGAGTAAATGCTAACGCGGCCAACAATGATGGCGAGACGGTTCTGCATATTGTGGCGGGGAACCCCTCTGTCAGAGACGGGTGTGATTCGGGTACGAAGGCAAAGATTTTGATCGATGCAGGAGCAGATATTCATGCGAAAGCAAAGTCTGGAAAGACGCCTTTAGACTGTGCGCTTGATTGTGAGGGCGAGGCTGTTGAGAAGGTACTGCGCGACATGGGGGCGGCGTAAGAGGGAGAAAGTTCAGACCAACCAGTTCTCACCAGTTCTCGAGGTCTCTGTGACAGTTGAGTAAAGAATGGGTATCTGAATATGGTCTTCTTCAATAAATCATTCTCATTAAAGTATTCATTCTCAATCAAGTATTTTATAAATCTCATTTTCGATCAACAAGAGCCCAAGTATGGTCTGCAATCTTATTTCTCTCCTCCTCGCTCCAGTCTTTCTTCCCTCCAATCACCTTTCCGTGATTATCGATACAAGCCCAGGACATATCCTTCGATTGCAGCTCATCCGCAGCTTTGTACAGTCCATCAAGCTGTCTCTCAGCGCACTGCTCAGGTTGCAGACCGACCAATCTCGAAGCAACCTTTGACACAGCTCGGAAATACCAAGCTGAGTTCTTCGGTGTCGCTGTGTTTACAACTCCAGGATAACCGTGCGCGAAGAAATGTTTGGTGCCTTCTTTCTGAAGAGCGTGATACTGTATCATCGCGTCATTCATGCAGATGCAGTGGTTTGCTGCGTGAGCGAGACTGAAGGTGTCCTTGAGGTCGAGATCATCCCAGTTCAGCTTTTCAGGACTACCGTTGAGTCCATCCAGAACCAAAAGAACTTTTGCATTCTTGCTGAGAATGGGGCTGAGCTCTCTGATCAAGAGCTGACGACCGTAGTAGTGCAACGCCATCTTCCTGTCAATCCCTTCAGGTGTTTCCGTCCGTCCAGCGAAGGTCATAATTCCCTGCGTCATCACGAGAAGATCAAGAGGATTGTTCTGACTATTACTTCGAAAATCTTGCGCAAACTCTTTCAAAGCGTGCATAGATGTTGCGTCAACGGAGCGAAACGAAACTTTCTCAGCTGGCATCACTTGTGGCTTTGTCCGGCCGACGATAGTGATTGATGAGAACTGGTAGTTGGTAGATGTTGCCAAGCGACTTGCTATCGCGTAGCCAATGCCGCTGGTACCGCCTACCACCAGAGCGTTGGAGCCGGATATGACTTTGTTCATGATGAAGATGAGATGAGGAGATGCTCTGTCGGACAAAGGTGCGGGGAACAGAGAACAATATGTGCTGTTATATGGTATGACAGACCAGTCAAAACTTCCAGAAATGATCAAATGAGCATTATTTATACAAAAAGGGTGTGATTAATGATAAGAGTTGTTACTGTGCCGCTTTCATGCGCGCTGCTCACTAGTGCTTATGCTGTCGCATAATCGTCTGCAAAAGGAGATTTTCCATGCCTGTCTCACATTAAATATTATCCCGAGTCCGAGTCCGAAAATAATCAGAGGAGTCCGTCTACATTCCACGGACTCACAAGCTACTTCTTCAATGAACTTATAATCTCTTCCATATGACCAAACGCAAATTCATCCATTACCTCCCTCCATATTCTATCCTGAACACTCTTGCCCTCTTCGGTGTAGTAGTATGAGCCGAACCTCGAATCTGTCAGCAACTGTAGGGAAATGCTTTGCATAAGTACTTACGGGTAGATCTTCCAGTCCATGATATACGACCCGTGAGATTCCCCTCCTTTGACTATAGCCGCATCAACGTAGGTTGAGGCAGCTTGTTCCTGCGTATGGCCGACTAACCTAGATACCACGGCCATAGCGATTCTCATGAGCCAAGTGCCTCTGTCCATCAACCCAGTACCCCCGGTCATGCCTGGGTCAACAAGGTTGATGACAACATCGCTTGGGTCAACGTGTTGAGATAATCTGTCTATGAAGAGATGACCGAGGAACTTGGACTTGGCATAATGACCCATTCCATCAAAGTTGGCTTTTAAATCGAGAGCAGATATGATATGGTCCGATTTGGCTTCGGGCACTTCGCAGTGCAAGGCGGTTCCCGAACTGACGATAGTGAGGTGACCTGGCTTCGGAGATGGAGCCCTACTCTTGAGTACAGGCAAGAGAATAACGGATAGGTACATGGTAGAGAGGAAGTTGACCTGCATCGTCTCTTCATGACCCGTTGTCTTATTCAGATGAAAGGTTACATCGCCCATGCCAGCGTTGAGAATGACAAAGTCTATCCTCTGCAGAGTCTCGCAGCGCTTTGCAAAATCTTCAATCGAGCTGTAAGACCCCATGTCAAGCCTCCAAGCATCAATCTTGGGACTTGTTGACGTAGATGTTCGACGAAGCTGCTCAACGGCAGCTTTGCCCTTTTCTTCAGATCTCACCGCGATGATGAGACGGCTCAAGTTATGCTGGAGGAGAAGTTTGGCACATGCAAAGCCGATTCCATTGTTTGCCCCGGTGATGATCGCCGTTTGGCCTGAGAGGTCGAGATCCTTGGGGGGTAACTGTGGTTTGGCGTAGAGTATGGATTGGATGAAAAGTTGGCCGGCGGATAGGGTAAGTGCAGGCATTTGAGAGGATGCACTTTGGAAGGGAGATACGTTCTTAGCCATGGCGAAGTGGTGAGAGATGTACTTAGTAGACTGAGATAGTTCAAGTTATTGAAAACTGTGATGAACATTTGCCATTTGGAGGAAACAAGCCCATTTTATAAATGGCTTTAGGTGTATGTAAGATCGTCTTCACACAGCTGTATGTTCTGAAATTGATGATCGACATATGCTCTACCCGATTTTGGGAAACAATATGGTCATATCGAGCAAAAAGGGGGTTTTCTATCCCCATCATTGGACTGTTCTGTTGGCAGTGCCTCTCATACTCCTCCGTGGTTTTCGGATTGACCATGACAAACAACCACATTGATGTCTCAAAGCGGTTAGTGCACTTGATGAGATCCTCGCTAGCCCGGAGCACTCTAAAATCCGAACCAATACTACTCTTATGATAAACACCTAGTCTAGCCTAATTCAGGCATCACTCTGGTCGAGCTGCGGAGTTTGGCTGATTACTGGTAATTTCAGCCAGGGTCCATAACAGGGGATCGAGGCTGAGCAGATACGACATTTGGACCAGATTGAAGCCCTTTTTCGGGTCGGTCAGCATCACTCAATCACCATCCGTAAACATCTAATCCAATGCCGGCCACTGAGTTTACGTTTCTGACAATCGATGGCCATGGGCGTCCACTCGAACCCGGTAGTCGAGCCTCGATTCGGAGTCGGTGCATGAAAGGCGTCAATGTACGCCAGGACTCGCGCCGATCGAGAAGAAAGGCGCGTAAGGCATCACAGACAGTCGCCGCAACGAAAAGTCTCGGGAAGAGCACCGAGTCCCCCGAGATCACGTCTCCTTTTCAATTCGCAAGTTGCGGGCCCTTTTCAAAGTCACTACAGGCCCGAACTGATGAGCTTGGCTTTGACCCGTCTCGCTTGCCATCTACGGCATGGCGGTTAGGTATGTATTGTAGGTCCGCATCGGAAATTCGGTCTTCAGTAGTAACAGGAGAATGTAGTCGTCGAGTTCAACGCCTTGCTCGATGCGGCATATCCACTTGAGACGTACCTCCAGAACATGGACGTCCAACACGGAATGATCGACCACTTGACATTGTTGAGCGAGAACAAGACTCTACTAGAGTCGATGTTCCTGGCTAAATATGCTGTGGATGATTTATGCTCTGGCACCCAGCTATCACTTCGATCGCAGCGAATACTTTGCACCGTTCTCTCGTCTTTGAACAGCAGTCTTCGCAATGCTTCAGCGCAACAATCCTACGCCACCATATTTATCATACTGATGCTGCTATTTGCAGCCGAGTCGTTTCGAGATTTTGATGCTGTTTCAACACACCTTGACGGACTGAGGAGGCTGTTGGAACTGCGCGAGACGAAGCCGGTGCCGTTGGACTCTAAACTATTGTTCAAGATCCAGCAGGTCGATCTTAGAATGTCGTTGGCGACAGGTCGGCCATTGTCCTTTCCCTTTAACTATTCATACGGTCAACAACCTGACAGCGTCGTTAGCCCGTCAAGTATTCTGCCCTGGCTGATGGTTCATCCCGCATTGATGAGTTGCTATCAGATATTGCAAGCTTTGTCAAATCATGCGAACCAATATCAATCCTCAAAGTCGAAAGGGATTCTCAATTGGTTGGACTTCCAGTCTCAGGTTAGCACGAGTCAAACCATGTTGGTCGCTCTGGGAAACGGTCATCTCCCTGTTGTGTCCGAAGCCCTGCGACTTGGCATGCTTGCCTTTTTGTCTACACTTTCACGTAGCCCGGCACGGAAATCTCACCTGCCAATCTTTACCTCACAGCTTGAGGAGTGCTATTTGGCGATAGAACAAGAACGAGATTGCTACATGCCATTGCTTCTTTGGCTGATGTTGATGGGGTACATCTCTACTATAGACACGTCGAGCTCGATATCATCGTCAGTATGGAGATCTTCTGTTGAGTCAGACCTCTCTTGGGAAGCTGTGCAAACAATGGTTAGTAAATTGCCATGGATTGGGATGATTCACGACGAGCCCGGAGAACGAAACCATACGTATCTACAAGCTCGAAGGAACGATATAAGGTGTCAGTCTTGAAAATGCAAGTTTAATAAGTATATTAAAGTGGTCATTGGTCATATTCTACGTCGCTGCTCGTCCGATGACGATAAGATTGAAAAAGACCTGGCAGATGGGCATTGAATCATCGTCTCATATAGGCAAGAAGTTTGGGATAGCTAGGACGCCTTAATAAAATTCTATCACATCAGGGCTCGGCTGGCTTGGGGTTGCATACGTCGGCGCTGGGGTGAAGTAATTGCTTATTAGAAATGTAGCTAAATATTGATCAAGGCTTTCAGAGGTTTGAACTAAAGTGCCAAATGTGTTTATTTCTACCTTTAGTATCGAGCGTCTAAGAACCACTGATTTACTTATATCTGGCCTAACTGTCGCAGACCTTGGTGGCTAACTTGGCCTCAGGGTCTGAAGAATTTGCTTCTGACCCATGGCATAGAAAGGATTAGGAAACCACGACGAGTTCATGGTACTTACGTTCTAGTAATAAGAAAATATAGCAACTGTCTTTATATTTCATACTAAATAAACCTTCCTGTTTCATTCATTTGTTTGGTGCTGGGATACCCCAGGTTTATGTGATAACAATGTATTTCTGCTAAACGATGCCAAGTTCGCCGTTATTCTTGCCTCATCACCAGCAGTGCTGTCTTTCGAGATCGTATTATGAGTCGCAATGGGTGACATAGAATTTCGGGAATGTGGAGGAGTGCCATCGTGTGCCTGAAGATTCTTACAATATGTGTCAATTGACTTTTGTTGAGCCGCTGATGGGGCGAAGGCAAAGTTCTGCAACTGCTGAGGATGTAATTCGTTTGGGTTGATGCCATTGTCTGTAAGCATTTGTTTTGCCTCGTCAACGCGTCTTTGCTTGACGTCAGTTACGTCAATGCCTGGCTTCGGCCCATTCACTGAGATCCTTGTCTGTTCTGTTCTCCTGGCCCTGAGTCTGCTTTTTGGCGATTTGTAAGTATATATGAATCGAGGATATATCTAGCCAGGGCTATACTTACGATAGCCGGCCATTATATTGACTTCCCACTCCAATTCTGTCCCTTAAAGACCTCGAGACTGATGCAGGGATTTTCCGTTGGGGTTGTAGGTTTTCCTGTTACGAAGGGGGCAGTCTTCGCTTTAAGGAAACCTTTGCAACGCGGTCGAGCTCATTACTCATTGGGCCAGTACTCTGCAGAGTCTGTCATCAAACTCCTTGATGTTAGTGTCCAGAGTCGCTTGCTTGAGCGAGGCTGATGAATGAGGATAGAGCTTTCGAAGTCAGATTTAGCTTTTGATTGCTTCGATGATCTGATAGCAAGGACGCTTCTTTTAGCCTGGAACTAAATCCCTCATTAGTTTTTGCACAACCCCGCACAAACATGCACCACTTATTCAATGCAGTGAAATGTTATGTCGGTATAACATATATAGCTGTACCCCCAAGGCTACTAATCTTGACCCACTTCGAGTCTTTCAAGGTAGGTGTTAGATTTATATATTACTCATATGATAGCTCCGAATTGATCCGAGTATTGCAATTCGGTTCGCTTGGTCCAGCTATTAGCTATACTGTAATTTTATCATACTTTTTCATTCTTGGGGCAATGCATTTATCCAAGTAAAGCCCTTATCCGAGCTGCATTGCTTACGCTCGGCTACTGCGATACAGCCGACTTCTTGCAAGGAATCTACAGCCTGATCTTTTGGACGAAGACTTTTGTTGATTATAATCTAAGTTCTGTCTGCTGATTTAAGCTCTCAGTCAAAAGTCTCTACTGCAAATAACACATCTGGCTGACTCAACTGTCGATCAATAACTAAGCTCACGAACGCGAACCACGAGCACAATTACTGACATCAACCCGCTGCTCTGCAAATCACTCTTACCGAACCTAAATGAGAGGACAAGTATCATGCATAGATCCAGGCCTTTCTCTGGTCGTGACTCTCACAGTCAATTGTCAGACACTGGAGATAGAGCAAAGCAGCACCAATCATTCCGCAAGTGGCGTCAATCAGCCAAACAAGGCACTAGTTG
This sequence comes from Fusarium miscanthi, assembly GCA_014898875.1. Lineage (NCBI taxonomy): Eukaryota > Fungi > Ascomycota > Sordariomycetes > Hypocreales > Nectriaceae > Fusarium > Fusarium miscanthi. The sequence goes on from JAAVUA010000194.1 coordinate 119,515, forward strand.
TTTCGAAAAAGAGGCATCAGCCCCTTGAAGTGATACTGTATTATATCATAACCGAATTACTTATTGCCAGAAGCTGTAGTGATACCACGGGTTGGCCGATAACTGGTAAAGGATCTTTAAGGTGATCAGTAGGTGATTGGATGTCAAGTAAATACAAGTGAATGTGACTCTAAGTGCTCCAGGCTTGAGAATACTGGACCATTACAAGACAGATATATGCTCTCCAGTAACCTGTGTAGGTTGCTGATTACTGGACCTGAAGTAACAGCCATCCCGACGAGCTGATTTCTTGTACCGTCCCGAGCTCGGCTTGATATCTCTCAAGTCTCTCGACCTCGGCTTGATATCGCTCAAGTGTCTCGACCTCGGCTTGATATTTCTCAAGTCTTGAGTTTCACGGAACTCCTTCATGCTAACAAACTCTTCGCAGGTCAAATTGTTATGCCATTTCGTTTGGTGCTCAAAGCACATCTCGTAGCCACATTCCTCGCACGAGACGTGGTTAGTCTCGATCAGGTCATGTATCTGACCATAAGAACAACTATCAGCAAGACACCATCGAAATGAAGGCAACGTTTCCAGCGCTTCTAGTGTCAAGTACTCATCGTATCTTTCGACCTGTTAGAATCTCACTTTGCTAATACCTGCTAGAATAGTACTTACTTCGAAAAGGTCTCTTGTCGCGCATATAGCTTCACCTCATCATATTCAAGTTGCCGGCTGCAATTGGAAGAAGGGCAAGGAAGTAAATGACACCCCGCCCTTCCATGAAGATCAAGCTGAGCTTCCATATAGTTCTGTAAGCATTCCGTGCAGAAATCAACAGTATGAGAGCACCTCTGTTCAAGCTTGCGAGGGAAAGGGAAAACCTTCCACTTCCAGTCGCCATGGTATTCGCTGAAAAGAGTATCCCAGGTGTCCGAAGTTCCAGTATTAATGTTATAGATTGGTTCGAAGCAGATAGAGCATTCCGTCGGAGACTTGTCTATTTGCAGAAGCCGTGTGAAGATGGGGACGAACAATACTCCGTCGGTGCCATTTATGTCGAGGAGGTGGACGGGGTTGTATGCCTCGCCATGTGATCTACCTTTATCAAGCGCATGTAACTCCGAGGTCGCAAGGCCAAATAGTGGTTTCATAATGCCGTTCGATATTAGATACTGATGCAAGCGCTTGGCTACTTGACGTGCTTCCAAAGTTGGCTGTGGATCAAGGCTGTTGAGTACTGAGATAAGATGTTGTGCTGTATGATATCTATATCATAAATGTTAACGATTTGAAGTTTTGTCCCGATGGATGTACCTACATCCTCAATTTGGCCTCCGCATCTGGGGCTCTCGCACGTCTCAGAAGTTTCTGCAAACTCCAAGGACCCCCGATAGCAATGTCAGCCGAGCAGTGACCGCATGGACATGGTATCAGGACAGTTGGCCCTAATATTTCCCACCAGGTTTCAGGCAACCTCTCTATTGATTTGAGAACGGATTTGTGATAGCAAATAGAGCAGACCGGAGTAGTGCAAGTGGAAGGCTGTCGGAGACTTGTCGAAAATTCGTCGACTAGAGGGTATGATGTATCGGGCGTGGCTGGTTCAAACAATATCTTGTGACACACTTGGCAGCGCCTCAATGATACTGAATCCAGATCTTTCTCCTTAAACCAATATTGAAAAGATTCGAACAGCTTTCGAGCCTCATCAATTCTGAGGATACTGTCCAAAGGATTCACAACATCAGAGTCTGCACTCTCAACTTTGTTCCTAAGGGGCCCATCATCTTGTATTTTGCCGACACTCTGATGGATAGATTGTGATTTGGATAGCAGTTTACTGATGATGATACTTCTTGGGGTTGTTGGAAGCATTTGTAGCGGGAAGTCGGCAATCTGCTTTCGTAACTTTTCAACATCTTCTGCCATCGCCTTCTTTTCATTGAGCGATGTTTGTATTTCGATGTTCAGAAGACAAATCTTCTGTCGTAAGGATATTGATTCTTCGATTTTTGTTGATAGTTGAGTCTTTAGGGACATGTTATCGGCCAGGAGATGGATTACCGTGCTTTCTAAACGTTCTGCTCGCTGATGCATTCGCTCGAAGTTGCCGACCAGACCATGTTCTACCTGCTTCAGTAGGTTGGTCGATTCCGAGCGGTCGTCATCGCATGCAATCAACGGGAGCCCCTCAGTTATTGGGATGTGTTTGGCCATGACGGGGGTAGGATGAGGCAGCGGTTTTGGCTTATCGTGAATACTTGATTGAAAAGTCGCAGGGGGGGGTCAAGGTGGGTGGAATTCCCATGTTATATTCGAGAGGAGATCAATATCAGTTGTTAAACGCGGCTGACGAAAGTCAGGTCCTAAATCCAATGCACAATTCCTATGGCCGATCCCTAGAACAGTACTCGGGTCATTGTAGCCAATAAACTGCAAGGAATGGCAGAGAAGCCGTACTCCCGCATACCCATTGGAAAATAAGATTGGTGAGGCATGTACTGGAAGAGCTTTGAGGAGGCTGGGACCCTTTTCAACCGCCACACTGAATCAAACAACAATCCTAGGCGTAAAAAGGGATTTCTTACTTGTAGGTGTATTTTATGCCGAACTTGTTCTAAATTAATATAGTACTGTGTTGTGTTTTAAATACTAATTTATTTTGGTATGTCATTCCAGTCACTTGTTACGACGTAGAACATCTCATCCTTTCCAGCAAACACAGTTTAATTGGCATCCTTATGTTTACATAAATGCGAACTGATAAACTCGGACGACACGAAGTTGCATCAGCTTTTACTGCTTTGAAATCTTCCGTTGCTCTCTTTCTGTCTTGCCCAACCACCATTGCGCATGCGATCTGCCGACACATAATGCAGGAGGTCTATTAGGTGGGGTGGGGTAAACGGCACACACATACCATCTCCATCTCCATCTCCCTCTTTTTTCACTCACTTCACCTCCCACTTCCTTTCAAATGGTCATAGAATGGCCAAGGTCGACTAAAATAGTAAGCGGCGCTGTCAAATATGCTCCGTTTCTTTCAAAACCCATTCCCGATTCGCGAAACATTGTTTGGATGCAGATCATCAGGCCAATCAGTGTTGCAGGCACTGTGTCAGATGGTTCTGCAGCACACAAGCCTCGGCCCAGCACAGTGAATCAAAACATGGGACAGCGCCAGAGATACTCCCAGTTCAAGACCATGAGCTACGGGATCCAACGCCTGTACCTGAACTGGAATATCGCTTCAGAGACCTGAACTACAGAACATTCCCGCTACTCGACATGTCGGTTGTTTACAATCATCTCATTCTCCAATGCCATTCTGCAGAGCGCCTCAAAAAGGAAGGCTACATTCTGGACAAGAAAAATTCCGGTAACAGAAGACAAGCCGCCATCACGAAAGAAGCAATTATGAATCCTTATCCAAGCTATCTGGAGCCCAAAAGAAAGGCTGTCGCTCTCGATTGCGAAATGGTGGGGTCAGAAACGGTAATAGTGAAATCATATCCATTTGCGTTATCGACTTCTTTACTGGCGAAGTTTTGGTCAATTCCCTTATCAAACCTCATCAACCCATAATTAATTGGCGCACAAAAATTCATGGCATACACCCGGAAACAATTTCAATAGCTGCATCCCAAGGAAGAGTCCTTGGTGGTTGGGAAGCAGCGCGACAACAGCTGTTCAAGCATATCAACACAGAGACGGTAGTGGTTGGGCAGTCTCTCCAGCAAGATTTTAAAAGTCTACGGGTATCGCATGTAAATATTTTCGATACCGCTATTGTCACAGCAGAAGCGGTGTTTGGAACAGACGCTAATTTCGGTCGTCGATGGAGCCTCAAATCCCTCTGTGTGGATTTGTTAACCCTTCGTATCCGGCAGGATTCCAAAGCTCATGATGCGCTGGAAGACGCCATGGCGTCACGAGAGGTTGCGCTCTGGTGTATATGCTATCCTGAAAGGTTGCAGCAATGGGCAAATTGAGCACGGAAGATTTACAATATTGAAAAGGGGAAACAGGCTCACGGCAGGCAAAGGGAAACACGGACAGTGTATTATCATTATAACTATGGTGAAAGCGATGTCGGGATCCTTCCATGTGAAGATGTAGATAGATGGATATGGCCAACTGGCCATTGAGTCTATCTACAGGACATAGCGGCGGTCCTTGGCACCTTATCGTGACGGGTTATGGTGTTTCCGAACGAAAGAAAATTTGACAGCAACTTCGCCTCTTGGCTGGATTGGCCATGCGGTCAAAGGAGCGAAGTGATGACTTCAAGTTGACAGAAGGCGATTCAGGTCCATAAAACCCTATAGGAATTCTGTATGCTACTCCAGAAGGAAATGGTGGTACGGGCATCAATATACAAAAGCCTCCTCAACGGGATAATACAAGATCAAGGTGGGCAAACGAGAGGACTCTCACCAAAGAAAATATAGACCTCTGAGCTATGCCTCCATTTCTACGGCACGAAGTAGCTTCTCCGTCCTGACCCATCGGCCTGCGTCATAAAGGTCTGGGCTGTGATCCTGCTGTCCTATCTCAACCACATAATTCAAAGCTGTCTTGCCGTGAACATCCCGGAGAGCCACAGACAGTTTTATATCTTGGCAAAGAAAGTGTAACACGTCCTCACTCAGAGTTCCATGTATGGAACTGTGATGAAGGACAGTTCGGCCGTGCTCATCTAAGCATCTCAGGTCTACACCCCATTTTCCTAATATCCGGAGTACACCCACAGAGCACCGGTGCGAGGTAGCGGCTAGATGCGCTAGGCCCAACCCGTCTGCGGTCTTGAAGTCGGGGTCTGCTCCGTGGTTGAGTAAGACATCCAGTAGTTCTTGATCACTCTGGTACGAAACGAGGACTGGAGCACTGAGATATAGGGCTGTTGGTGACATTCCTCTATTGTCGAGGCTGTTGATGCAATTGGATCGTTCCAAGAGATATTTCGCACTTTCCTTTTTACCAGGACCACGGCGGCTCCAGAGATGATGGAGGACATTCTGTTCATTTCGATCTCTTGATTGCAGTAATGTCTCTTCTTTAAAGTCTGGAATGTGCATTAATACTTCTTGCAGTGTCTGCAAGTGACCTTGTCGTGCCGCATAGTGCAAGGCATTGAGTCCGTTGATGTCCTCAGCCATGGGATCTGCCCCAAGCTTCAGAAGATTAGAAACAGCTCCTTTGTTGTCAGACCTAATAGCGAAATGTAATGGCGTCTTGTTATCCGTTGTGCGTATAGAGATGTCAGCACCTTTATCTATCAGCTTTTGCGTCAAGCACCCAGGTAAGTCCTTGCTGCGGATCGCAATATGTAGAGCAGAAATTCCAAAGGCGTCTTGGGCGTTAACGGAGGTCTCGGGGCACTCTAGCAGGAGATCAATGGTTGCCAACCTTTCTGCCTGGACCCAAGCCTTAGTTGCGTAATACTGATCCTCCTCATATGGATCGATGTATTCAAGAATACATTCCACTCGGTTATCTGCATCGTTCCAGAAGTCGGCATGTATATACCACCTCGGCCCATACACATCACGCCTCAGTGCGAGGTGCAGTGGTGTCTCACAATTTACCGAAGGAAAGTTTGGGTTCGCTCCATGATCTAGGAGTAACTTCGTCATCGTTTGGTTCCCCGTCAAGGCAGCGATGTGCAGGGGAGTCAATCCTTGCTCTGTGCTGGAGTCTTGAGCAGCAATCTGCCCACTGCCTCTTATAACATATTTTGTCTTGTCCTCTTGGTACTCAGATGTGTAGATCCGTCTCTTCACTGGTGTATCTATTGGTATTCCGGCGTTGAGGAAGGCTCGTGTGATCTCTTCGTTATTCTCCATGACTGCGTAGTGATAAGGAGTCATATTCATGGCGTCTGCGTCCATGATTGCTCCACGTTCGAGTAAAAGCTGAACACACCGTAACCAGCCATTGAGTACAGCATAATGCAAGGCGGTCCTCCGGTTTGATGCCCGTACATTGTCGCACACGCCTTGCTCTATGAGCCACTCTGCAGTCTCTTCTCCATGTTCCTTTCCCGCCATTGCTGTCAGCAGCAACCAATTATTTCCAATCCTCGAGTCCGAAGAACAAAACCTAGCAAAAGACGGTGATTTGGCAACAGCAAGGCGGGCATGAAGCGCACCATAGCGCAGAGAGTAGTCCAGTAGTGGGTAAATCTGCTTCTCACCTTTCTCCTGCCTCAATAGCTGCTCCATGTCTGAGAACTTGGCGTCAAATACAGGGAAGAGTAGGTAGGTAAGACATGACGCCGCAATTGCAGCGTCTGCATCCGGCTGCCAATTTTCCCATGTGGTACATGCGCGCCTCAGGTACTCTTTAGTCGTGTTATGAATAAGAGTAACCTTGTTGTTCTTCTCGTCAATGGCCACCAAGCCCGCACAGGCAGAAACCATGTCCTCTATGTCCATCAAGTTATTTTCGTCAATATATGAGTCTGTTTCCTGGATAACGACTGCTGTTCGGAGTTCTTCAATAGTGAGATCTCTTTTTACAAACGTCAGCCAGGCCAGAACATCCTTAGCGACTGCCCCTCGATCTCCATGCTGGCTCTCTATTCTCTCTATAGCACTCTGATAGGCTTCATCGTATGCTGATGGACCGGTTGGCAATTTACTGAGTGCATCTCTCAACCCTTTGACACGCATTATATCTTTTAGAGAGTGAAGATGCAGGCGGGCCAGAAGGAACCTATGTTAAATTAGCTTCGAATAGTGGTCTCGAAGAAGAAGTTTCATGTTACTCACATCCCTCCACTCGCGCCTAAGATCTCTTTGCAGACATCCTCCTGAAGCTGTTGATTGTTCGCAACGCCCCTATTAATCTTCATCATATTGCTACCGAGGTACTTGCGAATATCCGTCTCCCTGGCATGTACTTCTAATACAGTGCTTCCTTTCAATCCCTTGTCGTTGGAAATCTCAGGGATAGCTCTAGAAGTCACCAAGATATTCACGCCTTGCAAGCCTCTGAGCTCCGCCATAAGGTCTCTCCACACGAGACACTCATCAAGACCATCAATAACTATAAAGGTGCGAGAAGTCAAACATGCCACAGTTTTTAATGCACTTTTGATGTCCTTGAGCGAAGGCCGAGTGTCCCTCTTCTTGTGCATGCGATACAAAGTGCTCATTGCATCTGGCAGATAGTCCAAACATTGAGCAAGCTGCTTGAGCATACTTGAGAGAATAATATTGACCGTTTCGTTATCTTGATGCCCGAGATCGCAGTAGTGATAAGCTATGCCAGTGTTGCCGTCATTGTAGAAGAGCTTTTGAAGATGTTGGATCACAATCGAGACTAGGAATGTCTTCCCTGCTCCTGGAAGGCCTGGACAGAACAAGATTCCATCTTTGCCTTTGATCCATTTCTGGAAGTCAGCTGAAGCGAGAAACCATTCACATGTTCCATCTTCGTGTTGGTCTAGTAAATCGCTTTGTCGTGATCCATAGTCAGAAGTTCCAAACCAATCAAGTATTTCACGTAGATGCTGCTGATCTACTCGCTCGGTGATATGATCTGTTTTTTGCTCCAGGCTGGAGAACCTTTGCCTATGATCGTTTCAGCCTATGAGACTTGTCAAACGAAATTGCATAAATACCTATGTATCTGTCTCTCGACAGCTCCGAGTAGGTCAAGATTGTGCGCCAACCGTCCTCGGAAGTCTCGGAAATAACCATGGTCCCAGTTCAATCTTCCCCAGGCTTTCTTCGCATGCTGGACCATCCCGGTGCTGCTAGCTCCAATTACTCGATACTTGTCGAGTTCTGCGTGAAGATCGTTGAAAAGACAGATTGAGTCGCCTGTGACTTTTTGGAGTCTTTCTCGCTGCTTTGTATCAGGTTCCCATCCCGATGAAAAGATGCCAATAGCTAGGATGACATTATGGAAGCTTTTGAGGCTTCCATTCAAGTTAGTATGTTGTACGTGAAGAAGAAGGAGGTGGGCTCACTCTTTTGATATTGCATCATACTGGCTAGGGGCATCTACGAATCGCTTGCGGGCTTGATGAGTAAGCTCCAGGATCTTAATAAAATCGCCTACACCGACCCCGACACTCATTGTATCGTTCAAGATAAGAAGTTTAGAAGTCACGGTTTGAACTTGTTGGTGATTCAATAAGAAATAATATCTACTGCTTATTTTCCAAAACGCAAATGCTTATGTTTTAGGCAGCAATGTGGCGCCCTCGAGGCTGAAAACAGACCTGCATCTGACACCCATATCAGGCTGCAAGGCAGAGTGTACCAATCTCATGAGCCAACGAGCCTTATAAGTTAATGCTCGTGAATAATTTTCACTGTTGTCTCTTGCGGCCGGTATCAATCCTCTGGTGGAAATAAGAGACTATATTATCGACCGACGAGTTGGGCTTATTGAGGAGATATACAGGTTAGTCAATGTGCTGTAGCGGATGACAACTGAAATTTATCTTGCAAGGAAGCTATTATGGAAACTCAAGTCCCGATGTATCCACTGACAAAACTAACCACCTTTGCTTGTCGCGTAGGTCCTGTACTAAGTCCTGAACTCGATGTCAACCGGAAGACTCTTGAGACCGTTGTCTTGGCCCTGTTTATCGGAAGGGTTTGGCTCAAAGACCAAAGATCCAAACTCCTCTTTCTAGTGGCATTTTTCGAATCTCGTCCTTCCCAGCTAGCCATCTATTAACTGTGTAACATAGCCTAACCGCATCAATAGGTGACAAGAATCCATATTTGGGTACACCGCCTGAACTTCAGTTTCACCAAATACAAACGTTAGTTTGCAGTCCGTCTACTTACGCCTGTTGTATTCGAAAGAGAAGAATGATTACCATGGATACATGGAGTTCCCTTGTTGTGAATCTTACAGGTAAATTGCCAGGGAGCGAAACAGCACCAGTCACCACGCAAGACCTGCCTAATCAGGTAAGCTAGGCATTAAACGGCGGCTCGAGCCTCGATAATTGTCACTGCATTCTGTTAGATCTGTATTATTCGCAGCGCAGAAGTTCGAGTGATGCCAGGGGTCGGCCGACTAATAGCCAAAAAGAACTTTCAGCTCAGTGGAGCAGCTCTCGATTTGGTGAAGGCCGCTGATGTCAGCGCTTGCAACAGCATAAATGGAATAATGTTGGATGGAGTCGACCTAAGCTGTCAGTCTAACCGTGAGTTATTGGCTCACAACTTGGACCTTTTGCGAAAATGTGCATTCTCGTATTATATAAATATCTGGTGTTTTCGCCGAGAGATATCATAGTATCCAACACAGCCCTCTAAACTTGTCGCCAACACCATGAAGATTACCGCTTTTTTCTCGTCTGCCCTTGTTGGCGTCGCTACTGCCGCTGATACACTCTACCTCGTAAACTCCTGGAAAGGCAACGAGATCTCCAGCGGAATGGCATACTATGCCGACGGACATGATGCAACCGGCGGGGCCGGAGGCTCTCGTCCCGATGACTACGTCGATGTGACCCACGGAAGCCATATCATCTGGGAAGGTCAAGCCGTAAAGGGTAATTTCTTGTTCACTCTACCCTTAAAAAGAAAGAAGTTGACTAGAGCCTCAGGTACCTTTGGCACTGGCGTGTCCTTCACGTCAAATATCTTTGCGGACGCGGCTAGCAAGCATGACAATGCCTGGGCTGGCACGGGCACCAACGGGTACCATACGTATAACTGCTGGAAGCGCACTGGGCCTGTTGGTAAGCCTGTTGTGTTGTACACCGTGGATGGCTGGACTGTTGAGACCGTCTACTACTGCCGGCCTTTCAATTAGTGGTTGGGATACTAAGGTTCCATAGTTACTGTATATACTCTGGCCATACATCCTGGCTAGCTATTGGCACAGGCAATGCACGTATAAATGCTAGTTCTTGAATTTAGAACTATTAAGTTGGAAATTGAATTTGGTATCTATCAAGCGTCACGGTTGCTGTCCCTTTGGGTCTGTTTTGTTCCTTCAGACGTGGAATGTCATTATGCATAGTCAGGTTCCAGGATTTCTATTTAAAACAATTCATCTACCACTACTATTTACACTAAAACCCCAAGCTTAGAAATAAAGCCGCGAGCCTTCACTGTGAACCTTTCTTGTGCTTCGGCGAGAATGCACTCTGGACGACCGCTTGCGTCAAGTCGTCCTGTGGTTCAGTCGGCCAGGTCTTCGATCTCCAAGCAATGAAGCCATCGGGTCGAACCAAAGAAGCGCCGCTGGCCTCCAAGCCAAACAACGTATCAAAGTCCCCCTCATTCTTCTCGGTAACACTGCTTCCAATATGCACAAACGTGATCTTTACATCGGTCGCGTTAGATACCTCTGTGACAAGCTGGTGCCAGTTCTTGTCCTTTGAGATAACGACCCAGGATGTACCGAAAAAGTCTAGTGTCGAGATTGGATCTCCCTGCAAAGCGACATGAGGTGCTCGAGTACCTGGTTGTCCGTTCCATTCATCTGGCCTCTTCACGGGCACAGATCCATCAGGACCACCGATGATGCCCTTTGAGTTGTAGAAATAGCCGAACTCCATCGCGACATCATCCATGACCTCAACATTCTTTCCAGGCCAGTCCTTGTCGATAACGTATCGCTTGTAGTCCTCCCTTGCAAAGATCTGGTCGTGCCGGACATCTGCGACAGGTCGTCTCTCAACGTCATACGTATCAAGAAGCTCTGGCAAGGATTCGCCGCCAAGCACTGATGCGAGCTTCCATGCAAGGTTGTGTGCATCAGCTATGCCGGTGTTTGCTCCGTAGCCGCCACGGTTCGGAGGGAGGGCATGAGCTGCATCGCCAGCAAGGAAGATACGGCCAGAAGAGAACTTGTCCGCGATGAGACCACCGATGTCCCATTTACCAGTGGTGATGAGCTGAATATCCTCGTCGCGGAGATCCTGTACACCAGAAGCCTTGCGGATCATGTCGCGCTGGGTCGCGTCATCCAGAACAGCTTCAGGGTCGTCGACCTCTTGGTTCCAAGCCAGCATCCATCGCCCTCCGCCGTAAGTGGTCATGAAAGCCTCGAAACCATCTTCACGACCTTCGATCTGGAATTGACTGTAGCCATGGTCGAGAAAATTTTGAAGAGGTTCACATCTGAACATGATACTCTGGAGCTTGCGAAGAAGGCCAACACCATGACGTTGGATACCGAGACTTTCTCGAACGCGGCTTCGGTTGCCATCGCATGCGACCATGTAACTTGCCTTGACATGGATTTCTTCGCCATCGCTTCCAGTGGCATTAACCGTAACACCATCATCGTCCTGACTCCAACCCGTAACAGTAAAGCCCAGTCTAAGATCCGCACCAAGCTCCCTCGCGCGATCTCTCAAAACAGGTTCAATGACATCTTGAGCGATAGCAACACCTTCGGTAGGAGAATACTCTGTAAGCGAGACAGGCGGCCCCCCTTTTGGCTTTTGCGTCCAGCCTTGTTCTCTATTCCATTTTCCAGCTAGACTTTCAACAACGATGCGGCGGGGAGGACCGCCGGACCATTGAATGCCTTTGAGTTTCGACTCAACGCCGACGGTGCGGAAGAATTCAATTGTTCGGGCAGTATAGCCAATTGCGCGGGGGTGAAGAGAACTACCGGGATGACGCTCGATGAGAATGGTGGGGATGTTGAGATGGGAGAGGAAAAGGGCTGTTGAAAGGCCTACAAGGCTGCCTCCAACGATCACGACGGATGTTTTCTCGGTAGTTGGCATGTTGTCTGTGTAAGAGATGAGTTTGTGAGTAGAATGGGCTGTTTTGTGATGGGGAGATTGGGCCATTTATAGTTCCGATCAACTGTGCATATCAAGGCCCGAAAAGACAAGTTTCGGGGCCGACGATGAGATCGGGCTAGGGACGGGACGGCGCAGTTAGTTCGGGACCGGTGCCCCACCTTTCGGCACTTAGACAGTCCGGCCTCGGGAAACACAGGTTTCCACCAAAAGCTTTATGAATGAATGCTCGATTTATGATTATTCTAAGATAACGGCTCCTACTGCTTACCGATTTCGACCTCCTTTTTGAGAGTAACTCTATGCTTAAACTTGCGGATGCACTGCGATGGAGTCTTGTGATCGGCCATGAGCATTGTCTGAATGAAGCTCATAGTAAGCATGCTTCGTCAACTCCACCTCATCTGTATTCGATGCAAGAACGCCATCTGTCAAATGTCGTGAACTCTGACGCGATTTATTTCTCCACATGCCAGTTCCATTTGACGGAGGCTTCGATGGATCTGTGTTCCCGGTTGAACTCAGTTGTTTCAATCCGAGCTTTTTCCAAACAAATTTGACGAGTGGCCGCATTGTTGGGAGGCAGCAACAGATCACAGCGCTGAAAAGTCAGTATGCTGAGGTATCAGAGGACTGGGCGACTAAGGCATACCTGTAGACTTCCATGCCGGTCCAGATCATCAGATCCACAGTACCCCAGGTTGGGTCTGTCAGATCGACGGTGATGACCTTGGTCAGGCGGATGATGGTCACGAAGCAAGCACTTTGTAAATCAGTATGATGAAAATCTATCTAGCCAAGAGGACACTTACAAACTACCAAAGACCAGCATGATCGCGATCAAGACCTTGTGGTACAAGGGTACCTTTAAAGCCCAGATGTATGGTAATGGAACGATCATCAGACCAACGTCAGTGATGATACCACCAATGGCGACTCCGACATAAAATTTCGAGAGGTCGATGCAGTTCTGGTTCGTGCCGTCCCAAAAGCTCGAGATGGGCCAGCATGTTCGAATCGAAGGAACATACTACATCATGTCAGCACCGCCTGGGAAAATCTATTGGCTGTGAGCCTCACCGTCGAGATGGCCCATGCAATGATGAAGAAGACGAATCCATGGAGGAAATATCGCATACTAGAAACGCCGAAAATATGATAGAAAAACGCCACAAGCGATAATCTCGCACATGCCAACGCTGTAGTGTACATGATCTCGTTGGCTACGATAGCCTTGAAGAAGTTTTCAATATTCTTTGGATCGTCCTGCATGACCCACACAAGATGCCTACCCAAGCCAAATCGAAGCCAGAGCATACTTGTAATAAAGACTCCTACGGTATTGAACTGTCAAACGAGTTAGATGGTCCAGTTTTGAGGGCAGGACGACTTACAGCTGCAAAGTACGCAAGCCAATCGTCCCAAGACAGCGTCTTCTTCGTCAACCTCGATGCAAAGAACCGACACGGCACAATGATCATCATCAGGACGAAGAATGCAATATGCGTCGCATAAATCTCACTCTGTCGACTCTCGTTGAGAAAAGCCTCGTCGTAGGTCACATTACCTACGTCGGCAGCCATATTGCTAGCTCATAAGAAAAGGAAACCGTAGAAAAGGGACTCATGCTTAGGTAGAGGGCCCTCGGAGTAGATATGGCATAGCCAGTTAGATGATGTTCGGGGGTATACCCCAATTCAATTGCATATTGAGTTTGGCATGAGTTGGTTGACAGCTAGGGTATTGTGGGGTACATGACTCGGTCGCGAGGCTAATGTCGGTATACTATTTGTGGAAAGACCCTGAAATTGCATGAGTCTCGGCATCTCTGTCAGACCGCGGTTTCGTGAGAGACAGACTAATTATTGGCCTGCATACGAAAGGGGACTGGATCCACGGATGCGTGAGCCAGTGACTATAAGTCTGCGTTGCACCACCAACACATCCTCTGTGCGGCTGCATCATCACTCACCCTTTTTGCTTTTTATCATGTCTCCAACTATCTTGGCTGTACCAGGTGCATGGCATACCGTCAAGTCATTCGAGCCCATAAGGAAAATCTTCACGCAAAGGGGATACCAATTCGTCAGCCAGAATGCACCGGGGTTACATGACGCAAACGCCACTTGCCAAGACGACGCTGAATCGTTGCGGCGGAAACTCCTGTTCCCGCTTATCGAGGATGGCAAGGATATCGTTGTGCTGATGCACTCATATGGCGGGATGTATGGCTCACAGGCTGTTCAAGGCTTCAGCAAGAAAGAGCGGGAACAAGCGGGTAAGAAAGGTGGTGTCATTGCCCTGATCTACGTTTCGGCTGTCACACCCGTTGAAGGAAAAACTACGTTGGACATGATGGGCACAGACGCAAAGAATCTTCCTCCATGGGTTGAATACAACGTACGTGATCCAACATCCATCTCCACCTGTCGCTGTGCCGCAGGGCAACCCCACAGACTAACAAACTCTAATGATCATACGTAGGAGACAACGGGCTGGGTCAGCTTCACAGGGGCAAAGGAAACCATGTATCACGACATCTCCGACACAGAAGCGGATTACTACATCTCATTGCTAAAGGACCAGGCGTTGAATAGCATGAACACGCCGATTTCTTATTCTCCGCTTACAGATGAGAATTATAACGGCAAGGCAGGTTATGTTGTCTGCGGGGCTGATCGTGTTGTGCCCCCTGCGGGACAAGAGATGTATGCGGCTATAGGAGGGATCGACAGAAAAGTGACAGTTGAGAAGGCCAGTCATGCGTTCTTTGCTACAGCGGCCGAGGAAACTGTTGATGCGGTTCTTCAGCTGGTGGAGAGTTGAAAGTTTTATCCCTGTTTGGGAGGACCAGGGTTGGAATTAGGGTCTCAGTTTAATTATGCACATTTGAACTTTCAAGGTCTTTGCCAAGGAGCTACAATGAAGCGTCGGCAAAACCAGCTGTCAAGTTGGCGACATGGCCAATAACGTCTTTGTCTGCGTGCTTTTGACATCGGCTCTCTTTAAATCGCGATTGGGTTTAGTACGGCCGTTTGCTACGCCGGGCCGACAGATATGGAGCGATAAGATAAGATAAGATGAGATAAAATTTCGGTAAACTCAACTTGGATAGCCGAAGAAATAGCCGCAAACAAACCACAAAAGCTCCGTGGGGGAAAAACGGAGAGTGATATTTAATCTGAAAAAAAGAGACTTCCAGTTCACACCCGTTTGCTATCAATGTGAAGCACAAAATAAATGACTGCAAGCTGGACGGAATATAGCAAAATGAACCCATTAAAATTCTTTCTTCCCACCAATAGTTTAGCAACTCTCAGTCTCCAAGGCCTCAATTTCGTTCTTTCCTACAGGGTATCTTGCACGGCTTGAAACCACTTCCTTTCTGGCTCCTTTTCCAGTTCATGAGCCTTCTCAGACCACTAAACAAGAAAACTCTGGAGTGAACTCGGGCTGGGCATCAAGATAATGTCCTTCCTCTTCCATTCTCGTAAGCCTAAAAAATAGTATACCTAGAAGCATCAGGAGCGCCAGCATTGGAGATCATAACTAGTTAGCAAGCATTGATACGAGACCCACGACGACGGAATGCTTTGTTGTCCAATTGGATGTAAAAGCGGTAGACCTTAGTGTTGGTTCAGCATCATGTAGTAACCCAAAGTCTGACTATAGAGTGGCTTCAAAGGAGGCTTGGGGATGCAGAGAGCTGCTCCAATTTCGTTACGTGACGTCGTCGCCTGTTTCCATCTATTGTATCTCTAATTTCTTCCAGAAATCCCCAATGTATCTAGCAACATCCTGAGCCTGATCCCTCACAACACTATGCACAGCCTTTGGAACAACAAAAACATTCTCAAACCCATGCCCATTCAGCTGATCCTTGCTGCACAAGCTATCCAGCTCACCAAGCACAGCGAGCGATGGAATTCCCGTCTTCGCCGCCTCATCAAAGTGAGCATGCGAGCCCATTACACCACCGTCTCGGAAGATTGCAACGACAGAAGCTGCATGTCCCGGGTGCTCGCGCATCTGCCACCCGCGCACTGCCTCTGCGACGATCTCACCGTTGGCGACCCTTTGTTTCCAATCTGCCGGCACGACGAGGTCACCGCCTTCAAGGATGTTCAGGACGCACTTCTTTGCAGCAGCTTCGTCGTCTCCTTGAAGACAGGCCTGGTCTTCGGGCGTGAACATGGATAGTTGCAGAAGGCCTGCGGGAGCGACGAGGGTGAAGCTCTTGACGCGTGAGGGCCTGGAGGCAACGTAGCTGATAGTAGTCGCTCCGCCGAAGGAAAAGCCGACAAGATGAGCAGACGGCCAGCTCAGGTGATCCAGTAGATCGTCAATCAGCTGGTGAAATAACGACGCTTCGTGCGGAAGAACAGGTGTATCGCTCAGTCCGTGGCCCCAGAGATCAATCAGAACCATGTGCGCTGACGGGAACGATTTCTCCAGAACGCGGACAAGGGGGAGCATGCCCAGCGCTGGGGTCTGAACGCCATGGATGAAGAGCACTTTATCAATCTCGGTCGTATCATTCTTGGATGATGAAGGTATGATCTCGTAATAAGCAGCCTTGCCACGGGGAGTCTGAAGAAATTGAGCTGCTGGCAGTAGCGCTCCGAATGTGTCGACGAAAGCGACCTCTGTCGGCCCCGCCACTGGCGGTTGAGGCTTGTAACTCGCCCCTGGGCGCGGGAGAACAAAATCTTGTGACATTGCCAACGCTTTTCTGATGATACGTGGTGAGAGACCAAGGTGCTTGCTTGGTCATGCGGGTTTTATGAGGCCCGTCAAGCCCAAGTGGAGCTTTGATAAGCGACATCGGTGATCTAGAACCGTAAGCTCACCATAATCTTTTCAAGACAAGATCCTATAATACCAGCTGCCTCGGAAGAGTAAATAAGCAACTAGATTACTCTAAATCATAAGGATAATACGTCATGTCAACTATGGTATAGGCTTGCCACAGATCTTTTTGACCGCTTCGACCAAAATCCTGATGATCTGGCAAATGAAGTGGAGTATTTAACCAAGCTAGTCGGATCAGTCCCGACTGTTGATCCCGGGAGAAAAATTGAGTCATCCCGGCCTGAAACAGACTGCTACGTATCAACTCCATGCTGCCCAATATCGACCAGGCTATCTCGTTGTTCTTTGTCTGAACCTCAGTTCTCTATCTTACAAACCTCAAAGAAACAAACAAAGACTGGCAGCATCGTTTCGTCATGTCCGAATCTTCAGATCCCGCGCCGAAATACCGCATCCGGCCCGGAACCTTCTTCGATGTTTCAGCCACAACACGGATTTATGCTGCATCATTTGGCAACGAACCACTGATCGACTTTTTCTTCCCTACCAGGAGGCAGGATCCTTCGTCTTTCTATACCTGGTCTTGTCGGAGATTTCAGCGTCGGTATTGGACGCCTGGGTATTCACTGACTGTCGCGGTTGATAAGCATGATCATCCCGTCGGCCTATCGTGGTGGAAGCGACCAGTCCAGCCTCTAACACTTACTCAAAAGCTCCTCTCTCCCTGTAAGTTTTTTTTAAATTGGTCTTTGAATCTCTGCTAATTTTACCAGCGTTTTGGATCGGTTCAGTCGTCATCGCCTTCATCGACCTCCAAGAATATCTCTTTCCAGTCCAAGGTCTCAACAAGACCAACATGGAAACCTTTGAGCAAGCATTTTCTGCTGTTGAGCCGGAAGTGCTGGACACCCCGCAAAGGCAAACAGCACACTACCTTTCTCTGCTGGGCGTCGATCCTGTTCTGCAAGGCGAGGGTCTTGGCAAGATGCTGCTTGAAGATGGACTTGAGAAGGTAGATGATGAGGACTCTGCGGCTTGGCTCGTTAGTCTAGCTGGCCTGGAGGAGCTTTATGCGAGATATGGGTTTGCTGAGGAGACCAAGGTGGAGGTTGAAGGGCTACATGATTGGAAAGGCGGTATAGTGATGGTCAGGGATTGATCGGGTTTCGAAAGTACAGGAAAATAGTATCATTCGTATCACCAGGCTATGAGCTACTGCTTTTTGAGAAATAAAGAAAGTTATTGGCATGATCTCACTGCGAGATTGGGACTTCTCGAAATGAGTCGCGGCGAGTTGACAGGGATTACCCTGAGGTGCAATTTAGCCCAAACGCCTTATAAAGAAACTACATACCTACGAAACAAATAAGCGTCTGTTAAATACTACCAAAGCCTGAGTTACATGTACTCTATCATTAATTATGAGTGTAATTTTTGTTTGCCGAACCGGCACCGAGGCGGACTCAGCAGCCAAGTTTAACCTAAGGTATTGTGGATGATGACGTTTAATCCGAGATCTCCGAACAACTTATAAGTAAATTTAGTGGTAGCATAGGTTATCTTCCTTCCTTACTTCTCACTCTCCGAAACTTTTTCTCAGCTATAATTTTAGAATTTTGCACTATTTTATTCAGTCTTAACCTTGATGAGCAAATTGTCGATTAACTCAGCAAGCAATACATCTGTGATGAGTATTACACTTGAAGAGCATTTTATCTCTCAGGCAGCACAATTGTCAGAGGCAGCTACGGATGACCCAATTCATGCGTTTCCTGCCAGTATCATGAACAAGCTCGTCGACCTCGATGAGGAACGAATCAAGAACATGGATGAGAACAATGTAGTGCTTCAAGTCCTGTCTCACACCCCAACAAATTTTCTCACAGCTGAGACTATAATGGCTTGTAACGATGAGCTTGCTGCAACTGTCCGAGCGAATAGGTCTCGCTTCGCTGGCTTTGCCACTCTCCCGATGAGTGATCCCGTGGCAGCAACACGTGAGCTTGAACGATGTATCAAAGAGTATGGGTTAGTCGGAGCGCTGATAGACAATCATTCCGACGGGAACTTCTACGACGGTCGTGAGTATGATATACTCTGGGCAAAGGCTGTGGAGCTCGACGTGCCGATCTACGTACATCCGGCGTGGCCGAGTCAAAAAGCAAAGGAGGCTTTGTACTCCGGCGGCAATCTGCAGTCGGACAGTAACTCAGCAACTGCACTTGGTGCCTTTGCATTCGGATGGCATGCAGGCACTGCAAATACCATTCTCCGCTTAATGGCCAGCAACACATTCGACCGTCATCCTAAGCTCAAGATTATCATCGGGCATTCTGGAGAGCTCATACCCTACATGTTTGATCGGATCAACAAAGCCACCGCATTCTTCGGCATGAAACGAGGGTTCGTCGAGGTGATGCATAATAATCTCTGGATCACTACTTCAGGGATGTTTGACGTGCACTCTTTGCGGTGTCTTTTGGGAAGCATGCCTCTGGAACGCGTCATGTTTAGTGTTGATTATCCCTTCAGTGATAACAGGCTTGGCAGAGAGTACTTGGAAACGATTCGGAGGGAAGGGATTCTTAATGAGCATGAGATGGAGGCTTTTGCTTCCGGAAATGCTAGGAGATTATTATTCCGGCTGAGTAATGAGGAGAAGATATAGTTCCGTACACTATTGATCGAGAAGAGAAGAATGTTGGATGTGAGACAGAGGTGCCGTAAACACTATCATCCAAGCGCTAGCTACTAGAAATTGGCATGGGAGCCCAACCATTGCGCGGATCAGTATCAATAATTCACCGCCTTCTCCGTCAAGTTTTCCATGTTTGCTAACTTTTATAATGCTGACATAACATCATCAATGCCTCGCTAGTCCTTAGCAATCAGCGCGCATCACCAGCCAGTGTTCGGTATAGCGTCGCGCTGGACCGTTTGAGACTACCTCAGCGCTAATCCGATTTGATACACATCCACGTCATCCAATCAATTGCCAACTTTAAATACGGCACAGCGCCCTTTTCTCTTCTTGTTTATCCCCAGATCAACAGCGCATCATCACCATAACAATGCCAAGAGCTCACGACCATTTCCACGGTCGGCATTACCATGCTGAGCGCACAACTGGCCCTGTCAAGGCGCTGAATCCAACGAAGCGATATCTAGTTGCTGAAAAGAAGACACCAAATGCTGAGCCTGACGCTGGAAAGGGATCGCGACCATCTGCTGAGAGTCCTGGGGTTGCTTATGTCTGGAGGAGTCGCGATAACAGAAAGGGACGACATGCGCTGGCCGTCAGCGTCGATCCAAGAAAGCATGATGCGACGACGGGTCCAAGGCCGTCAAATTCGTATCACCAGACTTTACGTGGTATCTTGAAGATGTTTGTCAGATACCCAGTCTGGGATGTATCGTACGATGTCGCCGTCGTCTTCACAATAGGTACTCAGCACCTCATCACACAAAGGGATAACTAACCATTGAAAGGGTCGATTATCTGGGTAGTCAATGGCTTCTACTCGTGGCTCCCCGTTCTCAACCCCTCAACAACATTTTCCGACTGGGCCGGCGGATTGACAGCTTTCATCGGCGCCACCGTTTTTGAGTTTGGGTCGATACTACTCATGTTTGAAGCCGTCAACGAGAACCGCTCGGATTGTTTTGGGTGGGCTGTCGAAGAAAGTGTAGATGGCATTCTTCATCTCACTCACGCCCATAATTGCAAGCATGCACACGCGCAAAAGGGGACTTTTGTCAAGCAAAGCCCTAAAACGCTTGATAGTAACACAATGGAATCAGTGGGGGGTGATCGGATGTGGTCTTGGTGGCCGACCTGGTATGAACTCAGAACACATTATTTCTTCGACATTGGCTTCTTGGCCTGTTCTTCACAGACGTTTGGCGCCACGGTATTCTGGATATCAGGCTTTACAGCCTTGCCGCCTATACTCAACAATCTCTCTACACCAGCTGAGAACGGCGTCTACTGGCTCCCTCAGGTGATTGGCGGCACGGGCTTCATCGTGTCAAGCATTCTGTTCATGGTAGAAGTTCAGCCTCGTTGGTACATTCCAGCGCCGGGGGTACTGGGATGGCATATCGGACTTTGGAACTTGATCGGCGCTATTGGCTTTACTCTATGTGGTGCGTTGGGCTTTGGCATCACGGATCCGGGGGTTGAGTATGCACTCACGCTTTCGACATTTATAGGTTCATGGGCATTCCTGGTGAGTACGGCAGTGCTTTATGGATGACACGTTACTGACATAGGATTGCAGATTGGCAGTGTGATCCAATGGTATGAGAGTCTTAACAAGTATCCTATCTGGGTGGACAAAAAGATCGAGAGACTTGAACAACGAAAGAGCTGAATACAATGTCCTTTCCTACATGTGTAGGTCTAGTTGGCAGTAACAGATGTCTCTCTCCAGTGACTACAGCCATCATTTTATACTCAACTAATCTTTGCTAAACTCAATCAGCTGAATACCTACCACAACATGATCATCACACATAACACCCCGATCCATCGCATCAATAAATACCTTGAGCCCCGCCCCACGATTCTCCTTCTGCCCCTGGAGCGGCAATCTAATAGGCTTCTCACCTACACAGTATCCCCAGGCTGGACTTTCTCTCCCATTTCGCGCAATAAACTATAGTCCCGTCAAAACTCCGAAGTCACCAACCCATAACTGAGCGAACTGAAGATACGATCCTGGCAAGTCCCATTCATCTTCGGTATAGTGCGGCTTCTGCTCCAGTTCTTCATCTCGATGGCTTCCCTCTTCGCACCAACACCAGTAGTTACCGCCCCTGCCCCGATTATCCTTCGGGGGAGAGAACTTTGTTGGGCCGATGGATGTCGTGGTCTCATCGTCGGCATATGTGAAGGTCATTGCTACCAACGGAATTTGAGACTTCTCTGTCCCATGGCAAAGCCCAACTTTGATCGATGCGATAGGCCTGCTGCAGTCGAACCATGAAACAACAGCCTCTCTGCTCGGCATATGGTGGACGACTCTGCTGGGTGGTTTAAAGAAATCCCGTTCTCCATAGACCTTACCCACTTGCCTCAGTCCTTTCGGCGGAAGCTCAGGAGACCAAAAGTGCTCCAGTGCATCCATCGCCAGCTTGGGTTGTACGGAAGGGCCAATATTGCAAACAAACGCCCCGATCATATCAAGTCCTGCGCGGGGTGTATGCCGGTTCCGCCAGTGGCAGTAAATACCCATCAGAGCATCGCGATCATGAAGTCGTCCTGCCTCGGGAAACCTAATCTCGGCTCGTGGATCAGGTTCTCCGACGATGAAGTGGCGGCCTTTAGTAGTGACGAACTGTATTCCGGTTGGATAGAAAGATATCTCCGAGTTAACATACAGAATCCTTTCACCACCTTGACCGTCAATGGGGAAGTATTGCATCGCGTTTGTGTGTCCAATGGTGCGAGATTGTCCATTGCTAAAGCAGACTTCGAACCCTCGAAGCAGAGCATCTACGCCAATGGAGGTGATCTTGCTCAAGTCATCCTCCGTAGTACCAAAGATAAGAGCTTCGCAGATGTTATCATCTTCAGTAAGAGGGGGCATGATGCCGCATCGAGCAGGCAAGATCTGAAGTTGTCTCGGCGGCAATCCATTCTTCCACAAATAAGTGGTAGTGAAGGGATCGTTCAATGGAACTCCAAACTCATCCCGGTACTGTCGAGGCTGCACTCGCGAACGACTTTCTTCGGGAGCTTTGGTGAGAGGGTGGTATAACAAAGAAAGCTCGGAAATAGGCTCCCCTGCAGCCCACCCAGCTTGAAACCCGATGATAAAAGCCTCAGAGTCTGGGAGGAGGAGGATCTTATCGCCCTTGGACTCGCCAACCTGGACTGGGTCGCCCTTGGAAAAGATGAATTCCAGACCAACGACCCTGCGTACAATAGTGTTGAGATCTCTATCGTCAAGCTTGTTAATCTTACTACTTCCATCAAGTTCATCTTGGCTGGTGATAATCAGTTCAGTGATCCAATCCTCTTTAGCTATGTGCAATTTGTCGCTCATGATATAGGGACTCTTGGATCCGGCCGTTCTCGCTCTTCCTCCAGCAGTGGTACGACAAGTAATACCGGCAAGTTCACCACCCGCTGACCAGAGTACCTCGATGACAGGCTCAGCGCTGTGCATATCACCAAAGGTCTCTATAAGACTCGCCTTTGACCATATGAGGCCGTTACGCCTAGGAAATCTCAAGACAGGTTCGATGGTGTTTTTTGCCTTTTTGAGAACCGCTGTTTTGTTGGCCAGCTTCTCCTCTGTGGCTGCTTTCCGTGCCCAATACTCATTGAGGATCTGCGTGCAGACATACCAGACTCGGGCCCGGTTTCGGAGGACACCTGTAGTGAAAGGCTGTGGTTGGTCTTGGCCTTTGCTGATTGCTCGCAGCGTTTTGTAGACCTTGAGCCAATCAATCTGCATATTATCCGTGACTTCTCTTCCAGGAAGCAGACCGTCAACCCATGGTATATCGTAAGGGATTTTGTTCTTCCAGAATGCGTTTGAGGATGTTTCTCTCACTGCACTTCTTGACGCAAGACGGACGGCGCAGAGACTCTCAAGGTCGAGATACTGAAGGATGCCGGACAGAAGTTCGCGTGGGAGCTTGTCGAGTGTATCTTTATGAGCTCTATCATGTTGAGTGATTACAGGCTTAGGCTCTTCGAGATGTGGCTCGGCCAGGATGTCCTTGATCGAGTCCGTGGCACGGGGGATGTCAGTCGGAGAATCGAGCAGATACTCTGTACCTTTGATTTCCCTCCACTCCTGGTATCGACAATCCTTTGCACCTCCATAGTCAAAGTCAAGACCAAAAGTACGTGGTTTGGCGCAATGGGACCGGAAAGTCTCGTATATGACCGAAGCATCGATATCATACGGGCCTGCGACTTGCTTTGCAAGGTCGAAGCAGTGAAGGTGGAATGGGATCAACACATCGTGCTCTTCATTCCAATCGTATCTGATGAATAGAATCAGTATTGAACCTCGTATTGTAGGTAGTATATTACTTACGTTAGAACTTCGCCGAAACTGTGTTCCGTGGTAAAAGGATGATCGGGTGATGCAAGCTCATAACGATTATTACCCTCATATCTGACAGGCCCGGTGAGCATTACAGGGCTATTTAACAGGTTAGACTCATTCGGCCCCTAATACTAGTGGAAGTGAACGTAATCGTAGCTCTTACTGTGGGTTTGCAGCTTTCTTGTCTGGTCGGCCCAAGATGTTGACGTCATCTAGCCACTCGGTACTCTTCCGTGATACGCGGTTATGATCATCATTCGTGATCCTGATCTTGTGAGCCGGGACACCACAGATAGCACAATATGTTTCTCCTTCCGCCATTTTTGATCTACTTGTCTCGATTAAAGATGAAGGTGCAAGTGAAGAGGACGATATAAATAGAGGGGCTGAAACCTCGGGGTACGGTGAGTTATGATTGTGGCCTGAGGTGAAACGCCATTCCTTCGTGTATGAGGCCTCCTGAGACAGATCTCCCCAACCTGTCACCGGGAAGTTCCACGCTACCATATACTCACGAAAAGCTTTAATGTTGTCCATGATCATTTTCGCTCAAATATCTGGGGAAATGAAAGTGTGCTGGACTACTGATTCCCAGTCACGAGTACTTTATTAGAATCCAGTCCACTCTACAGAACATAGCCTATATCCCTACAGAGAAGGGTTGTCAGGGAAGAATTCACCTGACGGCATGTCCCATTCCAGATCCACTTCCAGCATCGCAGTATCAAGCCACGATGACAGATCATCACCATGAAAATGTTCAAGTCCACCAAACTCCCAACACATTCCATCATCCACTGTTTCTGGCCAACTACTACTTCCAGTCCCAGGTCCTAGCCCACCTAAATCATCGGTCGAGATGGCTGGAACCGCTGTCATAATTTGCTCGCTCAAGCATGCCACAGAGACCCCTGCTGTAACTTGAAACCCAGCCTTTTGTACCAAATCCCGCTGGATATATCCGAAGTGGGGGATTGCAACTTTATTTGGTGGCTTCCTAGATGAGCTTCCGTCGCTGTCAAGGGGAATACCCGACAATATGTCAAGCATCCTTCGACATTGACAAGCAATCTTACATCCCGCCTTCTCTTCTCTATCAAATATGCCTTTCACCTGTGCAATCAGGTTCTGATCCTCCTCTGCAACCGGAACGATGATCTCGTTTGACCTTGGTTGCGATAGACATAGGATGAAAGACACAGCAGCCATGAATCCGACAAAGTCGCTTGTTTTGCAGTCAAAGATACTAAAACCCTCAATCTGTGTACGCAAAAGGATGAACCGTTTAAGAAGTTGCCGAGAAGCTTCCAAACACGCCAGTCTGTGAGAGCCTCGAGGAGATGTCAACTCTGAGCCGACGATGAATGGCAGATGGAGGTTGATTCGGACGTGAAAGAAGTAGAAATGTAATAGTAAATGGTTTCTCAGCTCATCCGTTTCGGCATGGGAGTTTGGAAGTGAATTGGGTAGGCCCCACCAGCTCAAGGGCATAGAGGAGGCGATAGTATCCATTTGTTCGTCAAGAAGCATTGAGCTTGCAGAAGATGGTTTCCCAGGCATCATATTCCGGTCTATGATCTTTCCTGCAATTGAAGCGCACCGCAGAACGAACCGTTGCTCTGAGGGTATAGGCCTGTTGGAAGGTTCGACGGTTGGTCCGAGATGAGCGTCGTTGAATCCATATGGAAGGCCAAGAAGAAGACTTGAAAAGCGATCTCCGTGGTAAAAAGCCCACCAGATACTCTTCAGACGAGGAGAAACCGTTTCCCGCCTATACAAGCCCTATGACGGGGTTAGCGTTACTAAGACCAATTGTACATAGAATAGAATTACCATGACTTCTGAAATAGCAAGACCTTTCCGGTACATAAGCCAAGACTGCCGGGGCTGCCCAATATCACTGTAGGCTTTGGCCAACAACAGAAGAAGTTCCATTGCCTCCGCAGAGTAATAGCGGTCAGAATCGGGGATGGCAAGTCTATCAACAACCGCGTACAGGTGATGGTGATGCCCCGTGCTACGTGCATAGGCAACAACAAGCATGCCAAGTTCGGCAGGGTCACTGCTCGTGTAGGCACGCGCAGCAAATGCAGCCAGGCCCTCGTAAGACCCCTGACAAATGACCTCAGTCTTTTGACGGAAGCTACTCCACCAGGAACCATTCTTGGACAGAGTAGATAGTAAGAGATCATATTCTGGTAGAACCGAGCGAAGTTTCACGCACGCTTCACTTGAGCTTTGCGTGTAGGATGCCAGACTTTTATGAGATGGAACTTCCTGAACTGGCCGGGTTATTTGCAGATGACTGTCCATCGATTCCTTGAAAACAATCAGCAAACCATCAGATTGAGCACCACCTTCCAACCTACCTCGGCTTTGTTAAGCATGGACACAAAGGGCGCTCTTTCATCTGCCTCGCCTGGCTCGTCTTCAAGATCAAACCCTCCATATCTTAGGGCCACCTCATTCGTTAGAGAGTGACGTCTTGCCATCGTTTCGAGAACAGCGACCCTTTCTCGCAAGCTGGCACTTTCGGTATTGATATTGCTCTCGTTCACTGGAGTCACATCTCGCTGATCGAGACAGCGAGACCCACGAGCAGCACATGGGATACAAGGAGATGCGGTTCCAGGTTGAAATTTGCATTTTATTTTTCTCCTTCGACCTAAGGTAATGGTTAGCCTGAAATGGCATGACATGCTGATTAGCTGATTGAAGATTGTCTTGCAACACATAGAAATAGGTTCATAAATGTATGTCGCCGACCTACACGAGGTACGGGATGTTTAAATGCAAGTACCAGTTCCATATTCAGTCAAGTTTAGTATGGTAACTCACATTCACTACAGCTATGCGTCCCCTTTCTCATCTTCCGTCTAGCTGCGACGGACTGTGACATCGCCCCGGGAGCTGCAGGCGTGGCGGACATGGTATACCTAGCGCACCGAGTAGATTCACGTGGTTAGGGTCTTGCTCGGCCGAAATCTTAGTCGTTCCAGCCGATTAGGGCTCTCGAATGGGGTGCAACGATGCGTGAATGCGAATGGGTTAGTGAGACTGTTCATGGTGAGACGGACGAGTTTGGTCCGCATCACGTGACATAAGCCCATAATTGATCGTATCTCCGGTCCGTTGATGGGTTTCGGACGTGAAAGATATGGCCAATTTCGGATATTCGCTGTTGAGCTGAGGCTTTATCATGGAAAGCAAAACTATAAGAAGATGGGAGGCTTCCCACCTCTCGCTCATCCTCAACAGCATACTTACACAACAATTCACAATCAATCTATTCTTACATCTCCAACTATTGTACTCCCTTCAAAAGCATCAACCAGTTCATCATGGCTCCTCTTGTCTGGCTCGTCACTGGCACCACATCTGGTATTGGCGCTGCGCTGGTAAATGAAATCGTTGCCCGCGGCGATAAAGTCATTGCCTCTGGTCGCAAAGCAAGCCAGAAGCTCAGCCACCTCAAGTCAGAAAACGTGGCCATCTTGGAACTAGACATAACGGCCCCATGGGCCGTGGTGCAGGCTAAGATCAAAGAGGCCTGGACCATCTTCGGACATATTGACTTCCTGTTGAATAATGCTGGTGCTTCTGCCTTGAAGTGCGCAGAAGAAGCTGGGTAAAGACACTATAAATCCTTTGATTAAGAAGCCAGCTAATAAGTAATAATAGAGATGCATATGTCGAAAACGTCTTCCAAGTCAATGTGTTTGGACACATGAACGTTACTCGCGCTATACTCCCGCTATTCCGTGCCCAGGGCCATGGTCGCATTGGCTTCACTTCGTCCGCCAGCTCCTGGGGTCCTCTGCCATTTATGTCCCACTATGCAGCATCCAAGGCTGCTCTTAGCACTTACATCGAGAGCCTTCACAAGGAGGTCCGGCCTTTTGGCATTTCTTGCGTCGGATTCATGTGCGGTAACTTTCCTACCAACCTTGGCCACCCAAGGGAGGAAGGCGAACCAGAATTCGCAAGCCGAGGGCCTGCCATTGGAGACTATGAAAAGCTCATGGGGGAGCTTGGGCTTATGTTTGCCAAGGCATTTGCTCAGAGGACAGGCGAGCTGGACAAGGTCGCCGTGGCTATGGTGGATATTATGAAGGGTGAGGGGATTGCGGCTGGAAAGCCATGGGCGGTTAGTATTGCCATTGGGTCTGATGCTTTCGATTGCGGAAAGCAGAAGTTTGAGGAGCAACTCAAGCTGCTGAATGAGTGGAAAGATGTTAGCTATGCTACAGATCGGGACGACCATGATCATGTCACGCCTAAGGAGTATCTGGACTTTGCTTCCATGCTGTAGAGTTAGGTTAATGGAAGGGGTTAGTAATACGGTATTTGCATTCATCCTTTTCTGTGGTTGCTTTAATTTTTAGCCCTTCTGAGACGTCTTCTACCTGTCACTTGACATTCTATCCTACCCTATACTCTCTAACTTTTCGAAGCGTAGATGGCTGAAGCCTAAGCGCGTGATTGGTCCCATGACTTGATGAGGGGGGGTAAGTACCTAACAAGTGAAAAATAACTCATGCTTAGAAAAGCAGGGCAGCTTTTAATATTACTCATCGTTGTAGTTCTGGTCTCATCTACCTGAAAAGTCACCGCTATTTAAAATGTCATCTGTATACCCGTTTGATCTTGGCTTGTATAAGCGGACTATCTCGACTGTTTCCCCCGAAAGTCAAGACTGGTTCGACCGTGGACTCATATGGGCGTATGCATTCAATCATGAGGAATCTGTCTTTTGCTTTGAGCAGGCCACCATTTCTGACCCTAACTGTGCAATGGCCTACTGGGGTCTGGCATATAGCCTGGGGCCAAACTACAACAAGCCATGGTCGTTCTTTGATGATAAGGACCTGGCCGATGCAGTTCGGCGCGGTAACAATGCTGCACGTACGGCCATAGCTAAGATGTCGGCCTGTACTCCAGCTGAGCAAGCTCTTATCAAAGCACTTCAGCATCGCTATCCACAAGAGAGCCCCTCAAATTGTTCTTCTTGGAACCAAGGATTTGCTGATGCAATGGAAGTAGTGCATAGGGACTTTCCGGATGACTTGGATGTCATTACGCTATATGCAGACGCTTTAATGAACTTGAATCCATGGAATCTCTGGGATCTTAAGACAGGAGAACCGATCGCCGGAGCCCACACACTGAAGATCAAGTCATTACTTGACAATGGCCTCAAGCTCAAAGGATCTCTAGCGCATCCTGGCTTACTCCACCTGTATATCCACTTGATGGAAATGTCTCCGACACCAGAAGCGGCTCTTCCAACGGCCAACCATCTTCGTGGGCTCGTACCCGACGGAGGGCATTTACACCACATGCCGACTCACCTGGACGTGCTTTGTGGACATTACCAAGCGGCCATTGACTCAAACTCGGAGGCGATCAAAGCTGACGATAAGTATCTATCCAAAGCTGGACCCCTGAACTTTTATTCTCTGTACCGATGCCACGATCTTCACTTTCGGGTTTATGCCGCTATGCTCGCGGGGCAGTACAAAGTTTGCATCGACACTGCTAGTCAGCTGGAGTCGACTATCCCAAAGGAACTTCTTCAAATAGAATCTCCACCTATGGCTGACTGGCTCGAAGCGTTCCTGAGCCTACGTGCTCATATCCTGGTCAGGTTCGGAAAATGGCAGGATCTGATTGATATGAAGCTACCGGAAGACCAGAAATTATACTGTATGAGTACATCAATCGTCTTATATGCGAAGAGTGTAGCTTTTGCTGCCACTGGGAGAGTCTCGGAATCGGAACACCACCGAGGGCTATTCCATGAGTCCCTAAAGAGAGTTCCAACCTCGCGCACTCTTTTCAACAACACTTGTCTTGATATTCTTCGAGTCGCTGAAGCTATGCTCGATGGAGAACTGGAATACAGGAGAAAGAATTATGATGTCGCCTTTGAACACCTTCGTGAGGCTATTCGCCGTGAGGATAGCCTTCCATACGACGAACCCTGGGGATGGATGCAACCTACCCGCCATGCCTATGGTGCGTTGCTGATGGAGCAGGGGCACCTCGAGGATGCTGTCGAGGTTTACAAGACAGACTTGGGGCTTAACGACAGACTCCCTCGAGCTTTGAGGAACCCTAACAACGTGTGGGCATTACACGGTCTTCATGAAGGTTTGTCGAGATTGGGGAGACGTCTAGAGGCGAAGGAAATCGAGAACAATTTGCAAAAGGCACTGGCAGGTACTGATGTTCCAGTCAAGGCTTCTTGCTACTGCAGACTAGAAAAATGAGAATTCACAAAGAGGTTCAATAACTATTGTACTATTTTTAGTCTCTGGGCTATGATGGAATATGGGGTTGCCAAACCCTGGCCGTTGTTGTTTGGCAACAATGGCGCTTGAAATAGAATTGACTTGTCAATACCTATGTTCTATGTTCATCATCACTCTTCTGTTCAATAACGACCAGCCGCTTATTCTCAAAGACTTGCCTCATGTATCCAAAACAACTCGGCTGCAGCGGTAGTGGTGTCTCATGAACCTCGGAAAGACAATTGTTCTCTTTGTTCTCCACAAACTGCTTTTGTATTACCGTATAAAGAAACTAGTACCGCCAGCGGGAGCTTTGTGTTCACGTTTGTTCATAGCATGGCCTTTGATTAAGAACAAATGACAATTTATTTTCGGTGAACATTAGACATATGACAAAGGTGCCATGTAAGCCACTGGTCAAATAATGTTGCCGTAGCACGTGGCATTCTCACGAACACACAGAGTTCTTTGCAGAACACTTGGCTTCGCATTTGGGACTCGGAAATTTGAGGCGACAGTCTTTAAGTATTTAGACCTGATTTCCTCCCCAGCATCTGGACTCTTTTTCTATCTACCATCAACAAAATAACAACCTTATTCGATAAACCTACAACACCATCTTTGAAACAACAAATACTAATCCTACTCTCAAACATACATCATGTCTTGGCGATCAACCGACGATAACGCCCGCCTCCGAGCGCGCCAGCTCCTCCGCTTTCACAGGAAGCACCAAGACGCAGGCCCCCTCCCGTATGCGAACCAGATTACCGCAGCCGACATCGACCTAGCTCAGACTCTTGCTCCACCATGGATGCTTAACACTTTGCCTAAGGAGGAAGAGTATCCTGAGCAGTGGGAAAAGCTTCCCAAGTCACTCTTCTTCACCCTTAAGAACTTCCGCACCAAGGCCACACGGATTAAGGATACCATGGACCAAGAGTTGGAATTTTTATCTTCGCGAACTCCACCATCTCCACCAGCTTTCATCGGAGGAAATGGCGACAAGGCTCACATTGCCAGTCTTGAGATGACCAACAATGTACTCAAGACGCGTTTGCAGAAGGCCGAAGAGGAGAAGGAAGCTGCGGAGAAGAAGGCTCAGCGATATTTAGCCCGAGCTGAGTTGGCTGAATCTCAACTTAAGACGGTTCTGAATATGCTGAAGCATGACGACAGCGACAAGGACGAAAAGGGCATGGCGGTTCTGGAGGTGCTGAAGGAGGAGTGCAGCAAGAAGAATGGCGAGGACGAGGACGAGGACGAAAGCGAGGATGAGATCGAGTATGAGTATGAGGACGAGGAAGGGGAAGAGGAGTAAGATGCCGAGACATCGACGGGTCTTGGAAGGAGTAATGGAGTTTCGAGGGATTGAACTATAGCCTGGCAGGTGTCAGTAGTAAAGAAGTGAATTGCTTCTACTCTTCAATTTAGCATCGTGGTCTCCTTACTGTATGTGGTGTCTTCTAACAGAACTAACGTTCATCTGTGATGTAAAACCTTCAAAATGTCATATGCCATAAATAAACTATAAGATGATCCATGATGACAAGTACTTTACAATAAAAGTATCGTAACAAGCACTTCTCAAAGGCAATTATTTATGTCAGCCTGACATGAGGATATAGCTAACTCAATATATAGAGACATGTTGCTGGAACCATAACTAAATACTCAGGGTACCTTGTAGAGGTAGATCTCGACTACTTCTCCCGACAAAGATAGCATAGTTACCATGCTGAAGTTGCCACTCCTGCGCAATAACATCCCAGACACTCAAATCCCTACGGGTAAGCTCAAAAGTCACAGTAGTCGTCTCTCCAGCCTTGATAGCTGGCTTCGTAAAGCCACG
This sequence comes from Fusarium miscanthi, assembly GCA_014898875.1. Taxonomy (NCBI): domain Eukaryota; kingdom Fungi; phylum Ascomycota; class Sordariomycetes; order Hypocreales; family Nectriaceae; genus Fusarium; species Fusarium miscanthi. The sequence goes on from JAAVUA010000194.1 coordinate 151,267, forward strand.
CAGCTGTCTCACAGGACCATCACCGGGAGTACCAACGTACAACTGTGCAACCTCCTTGCCGTCGACTGAACCATTATTGCTGACGTTTGCTGTCACAGTAGCAACTACATCCCACAAATCTGAACGTCCACCCTCAGTAAGGGCACCAGCTGGGTATTCCTGAGTCTGGGCCTGGGAGTTTGAGATCTGAAGATCAGAGTACTCAAAGGTTGTGTAGCTCAAGCCGAAACCAAACTCGAAGCGAGGAGTGATGTTCTTGGCGTCAAAGTGTCGATAATCAATGAAAACACCCTCAGAGAAATCGGACTGGGGAAAGTGTTGGAACTGGTTGGGGGCAAGAGTCAAGTCTGGCTTCAGCAGGTGACCGTAGTCCGTCTCGTTGCGGGCAACGGTGTACGGGAGACGACCAGACGGGTTCTCATCGCCGTAAAGCAATGAAACAAGAGCATCTCCACTGTCCTGGCCCGGAAGATGAGCGTAGATAATAGCAGTGACGTTGGGATGGCTGAAGAAGCCATCTACAAGGCGCGCTCCAGCATTGTGAAGAACAACAATGGTGTTGGCGCACTTGTCGGCGACGTTGTTGATGAGCTCATCTGTATATGCATCATAAATAGCAGGTCTATCCCAGCCTTCGCTTGCCCATGCATTACCAGCAACGATACAGGCTTCGGAAGTAGGGTTCACTGAAGGATCCCAGCTTTCGAAATCCCAGAAAAGAGCAGTACCATCCTTTCTTGCACGAGTAACGAATGCATCGAAGGGCGAGCTGAAAGCACTCCATTCGTTAGCACCCGAACCTCCACCAGAAATGAGTGTTCCGTTGGGCGCAATGGCGGAGTATGTGAGGCTCAGGTTTCCAAGAAAACCGATGTTCAGCTCAGTGAGGTTGGCGGACTGGACACCGACGGACCAAGGGGAGAACATGGCTAGGGCAGGCTCTGGGGTGTTTTTGTCTGGGGCTTTGTGAGAATATCCGAACAAAGAGACGAGTTTCATGTTGGGCTTGAATGGCAGTGCATTGTTGGTGTTCTTGACAAGAACATGGCCTTCAACAGCGCCATCCCAGAGAGTAGGCTTGGAGCTTGCATTCCGAGCATCGACTACCGGATGGGGTTCCCAAAGATTAGCGGCTAGTCCGTGACCGGGAGCTTCAGTGTCTTGGTCCTGGTTCAACTGATACCATGTCGCCAATATCCTATGTGACTGTCAGTGAGAAGAAACAAGCGAATCGGTTTGGATCATGTCCATACCTTGTGACCATATTGTCGACCTGTGACTCAGGAACAGTTCCATTGTTCACGCCAAGGGTGAGGTTGGCGCCCCACAGGATCGAGCTGGGCATCGCGACGTCTAGGCCAGCTAATGCTGAAGCCATACCGGACTGTTGTGCACCCCAGTCTGAAACCACAAAGCCCTGGAAGCCCAGTTCACCTTTGAGGAGACCGTTGAGAAGCTTCGAGTTTTGGCAGGCGTGTGAGTTGTTTGCTCTGTTGTAGCTGCACATCACACTGGCGAGTCCAGCGTGGACTGCATCGGCGAACGGCCTGTCGAGAAGTTAGCCCAGCATGCCTGTTGTCAAGTCTCTGTGCACTTACCATAGGTATAGCTCATGTAGGGCCTTGTCATCGAGGTTTGATGAAATAGCATCGGCCCCAGTGACGGACGCAGCCAGTCGATGTGTCTCTTGCTCTTGGGCAAGAAAGTGCTTACCGCATGCAACAACTCCGGCATCCTGGATACCAGCGATGGCCTCATGTCCCAACTTGCCCGCTAGGTAAGGATCATTGGAAAATCCCTCCCAATTCCGACCTCCCTCAACAACTCGTCCCAAAGGCCCGAACACGGGTCCAAGAAGAATGTTGACACCTTTGGCCTTGGCCTCAGCACCCATGTAGTAACTCCGGCTGTAAGTCAATTCCGGGTTCCAGCTTGCGCCGACATGGATTCCTGAAGGAAACGAGCTCACGTAATCTGTGTTGCGGACACCGTTACCAGCGTCTGCTAAACACAGTCCGGGAAAGCCTACACGAGGAATGCCAGGGATGAAGCCAGAGCAGCCTGTAGTTGTCTGACCTCCTGCTGTCAAGTTGACTTTCTCTTCAAGAGTCAACTGGGACACCAAGTTCTTGGCCTTGGCTACGGCCGCGGCCCATGATCCGGTGTCTACCTGTTCCGCTTATCAAGAGATCAGTATGGGTCGTGGGAATGCAGAGGGGGTGCTCACGTGTAGGATAAACCGCTGGTGATTGACCGTAGAAGTAAGTATCATCGGTGATGACATTTTCCGGTTGCTTCTGAGCTAGTAGACCCTGGCTCATCAGAGACAGGGCCACCAAACAAGATATAGAAGTAGGAATCATTGCGACTCGATTGCTTGACTCGATGCCTGGTACTGTACTTACGCTCAGGATCTGCGCTCTTTATATACTCCAATTTCGACCTCACAGCATACAGAAACAACACGACTCGGCCATCAATCCCCCGCTCGTCGGCAAAAGCATCGGCTCCTCTGGTCACTCGTCCCAACACCATCGGGGAACTTAGCAAATAACATGATGATTCTGGATAATGGATCTTGGTCCCTAGCCTTTACGCAATGCTTCCAAATGGGCAGGAAACTCGGCAATAGCGTTACTCTTACAGAAAAACGTCGATGATATTCGGGCCTTTTAACAAGTCACTGGGACTGTGGAGTCTATGTCGTCGCCTGACATTGGTTTCCCCGACTTTTCATGAACCAGGTTTACGGGTTAGACAGACCATCTCCCCAGTTTTCTCCACCTCCGCCTTTCTAGTTTTGGGTTGCGCTTGGCAGCCTTTACCCCAGAATTATGCGCTCACCCGGCAATGTGACCTCGATTCAGTTAGTGATAGAGTTCGATCGTTGCCCGTCCCCGACCTTTACCCGGCATGTCACATCGTTCTCAATCCCCGACGGCATGTCTGTCGTCCTTGCGGCATCGGCCATTACAATTTGCACTCTCTTTCTTCCTCTTGACTTAGTTATGGCTCCGAGAAGCAGCCGGGCGGGCTTGGAACGCGCCACCATATAACACCACGAAAGGACCCCGGCAGTGGATCAACGAGAACATATGTCAAAAAGGAATACTAAATCACCAAAAAACATACAACAGCGGGGATTCGCTGGTCGTCACCGACCCAACTACTAATCCGCCCCTTATCAGCTTATCTATGGGAGAGCGGACGGGATCCCGAGTTCTCTGATAGGTATGGTCGTATGTGCTTAGCAGAAGTCCTGCTGTTGCCTATAAAGTCAGGACTTTTGAGAAGAAAACACTCTGTTGGCGCGGCCCCAAATTCAATAGATGTGCCAGTTTGTTGCAGTTTGGGCAACTCACAGCCTTCTTTTTAGAGTCTGTTTAACTATCTGGTTACAAGCAGAACCTGATCATGGCCAGGGAAGAGAAGCAGACAGAAATTGACAAGGATGAAGGTTTGCTGTAATGATGTGAGTCCAAAAGTCACAGCTCATGACAATAAGGCTGACTGGAAATTCGGTGATCGCTCTCTTAAATCATCGATCTCCCAGCGCAAAGCTATTCTGGATGGCGACTGCTCCCTGTTAACTTCTCCCTTCACATCTTTGTGATCCACAAGACCCGCCCCCCGATGAAGATCGCGGCCTTCCCATGAACTTGGTTTGTTGTTCCAGGTTCTCACGTGCTTTGAGGTGAACATTCCTCACCCTTTCCTTCAACTACTGCAAGGGATTGAACTTGTTATCTGGGATGCCATTAGGATGAGGCGTAGTCACCTCCCCTTCCAAGCTTAGGACCTTCGAGTTCTGCAAAATCGATTCAATCCTTCTTTCGATCTTGGTGGGGAATAGCGCGGATTTGATGTTCTTGCTACACATCTTCAATGATCACTGTAACCGACTAGAGAAGACTGCCACGGCCTGCGACTGAAGACCAACGCAGGCTATTGGGTCTGTTGTGAACGGCTATCTGTCGCGTCAGCTAACCGCTAGGCAAGAGAAGAGGGCGACTTACATTATCGTACTTTGCAACTACAAAGCGCAGAAACTACGCGTGTTTGGTCTGTGTCTTACTCAGGATAGACAGATGCTCTTGAGAACAAATTATCCCATGAGCTCATGACCCACCGCTCATATTCGTCTCTTTCCTCTTCTGACGACTTTTTTTCTCTCACTCTCAAGGCATTTCTGTCATTTCTCATTCTCTTGAGTGGAGGTGCAAAACTTGGTGTTGACCGAGCCGAACTGTAATAATCGTCTTGACGTATTTCATTCTCGAGATCATTGAGTAGTAGGCGTTCGTGTTCCGTCATATTTAGTTCATGGAGAATGTTCCCTGGGTCTATACCATGGTCGCTGGTCGAATCACTGGAGTCCACAGAGCAGGGCGATGCGTTTGAGAGACCCGCCTCGGAGTCGCGGGAAGACTGGTAAAGAGGCTGCTCAGATGAGTCACGATAACTTGTTTGGGTTCGTTTTCTCTTTTGTTCCCGGGAGGTTTGCGGCGGACAAGGTGAAGAATGTGTCATTTCAATGTCGGAGGCTCGGAGGTAAAGAGGTGCAGACACGAGAACGTTGTGCGATCCGTCTCTGAGGAAAGCGACATCTGATAGATTCCAGTATGGAGTGTGAACAACAGCCACCGTCATTGGTGAAGCCTCCATTTTGGAGACAGACTGTGGGGTTGGATGGATGGGAAAATGTACGGCTGGCAGGGTGCCCGAAGACTGATGTTCCAACGGAGTTATAGGATCGGCTATGCCTTTGATTGTTTTCACGGGTGGTCCAAGAGGTAATAATCTAAATGTTTGATGCAGTCTGATGGGGTATCCGATTTTGGTCCAAGCTAACAGTTACCGATGCACCAAGGTATTGGGCCGAGGTAAAATTAGCCCGTTGCCGGCCCCGTAGTTAGCGCCGGCAGCTATTAACAATCCTACTCAAATTCGATTCAACTTGACTAGTCAGTGTTGACTAACGAGGGCGCCGTTGGGGAAATTATAGCCGCCTGGAAAGCAATGAGATTATCATCAGAGAATGTTCTAAGATTACATGGACCCAAAATGAAATAAACAGCATCCAGAATTCTTTACTGATAAGACTAGTCACAGGTCTAGTCCATTTACTTCATCTGCCCATTATTCTCGAGCAGCAGATGGTTATAATGGTGGCTATGATATCTCTGTCCAAAGCGAAATCCAAGAGCTTGTACAAGATACGCTAGCGACGTACGGAACTATTCACATTCTTGTCAACAATACAGGCGCTGCTGGTGAAATTATCGCACGACAAGGTGTACATACAGTCCTTCCGACGGACGTGGGAGATTGCGGCACTGGGCACTGTTATGCTCATTGGTGCAGTGTATCCTACTATGGAGAAGCAACGGTATGGGAGGAAAGCCAATACTTCGTCTGGCAGCCTTATCGGTGTGGGAACAGGTGGTGATGGTGGTTACGTGTCAAGCAAAGGCGCCACCTTTGGTTTGACCCGCGATCTTGGGTGGATGAATCCCAAGCATGGGATCAAGATCAACGGCGTTCTCCCCTCAGCAGCATCCCGCACGTCGGACTTGTCGCCTGTTATCAAGAGGATTACGAGATAGTATTTCCACACGCATCTCGGGACGGATTTTGTGGTGGCGCTATGTCGTGCGGAGTGTCCCCATCTGGAGAGCCGTTCAGCGTTGGTGGGTGGAAGAGCCGCGAGAACGACGCTGGCTATGGTATCTGGTCATTCTCGCGCGACAGGCCCAGAGGATTATCTGGCTTATTTTGATGAGGTTATCGGTACTACGGATGAGCTTTTTGTTCCAATGAGTTGGATTTAGTCTTACGCGATAGAGCAAGTAACTGGGACAGATGTAACGGTGATATCTTCGAATTAGTGATAGCTAGTTCTGTACAATTCAACATACATCTGGCCTGGTATCTTTGTACGCCATACCTATATCATGTTAGCTCTAGCACTGAATTGACTTAAGTGCAGTTAAAATCTCGCAGAGATATCTAATACTATCACTTATATAGGTGTAAAACACTTATCTAGCTCTGTTAAAGGCTGGCAAATACTGGGAGAGACGAAGCTACCCTGAGGCTGATGGGTATGAACCAAAAATAGCTTAGTGGAGACCTGAAACACTTAGTAATCGTGCTCTGAGTGGACAGACTAAGCTGAAGACGTCATAGCGCAAATCAAGGATGAGTCATCTGTTGTCGTCATCGTCAAGCTGATTGGCTCATTGCTATCAGCAAGATCCACCGGATGCTACCACGCGGTTTTTCAGGCTCCAGTAGCATTGACAGCTCATCATGCATAATAAATAAAAGACCCCGTCCCGAGTGGAGACGCTTGAAAAATAAAACCAACCTCTTAATATTGCCTACGGAGAGTGTCCAACCCTATTCACGCCAGCCTCAACCTCAAAAGACATGACAAGAAGACAATACCTCGTATCTTTACTCAGGACAGAAATCGAGATTGCATGAGATAAATCAATCAAAGTACCCGTCCATGGCATCGCCTGAATCGCTATAAACACGTGTCCCCACCCGTCCCCTCACTTCATGAGCTCACTCTACCGACCCTCCACCAGAAGAGAAGCCCAAGCTGCCATGGCCAAGCTCACAGCCGCTGAGCGCGCCGCTCACGAGGAGGGGAATCTTCACATGCTGCGCGCTACTATTGAGCGCACTCTCTGGCATCTTGATCCGCACAGTGAATTGGCCGCTCATCTGCGAGAGACTACCAAGGAAATCAGGCGACATACCCTGGCGGGCTTACTACCGAAACCGAAACCAAAGTCACAACACAAATCATTACCTTACTCACAACAACAACAAGAAGAATCCGAGGAACCAGAATTACCTCGGTTTTCCGTACCGCGGCAACAATCACCAGCTCGTGAGCCGCAAAAACCTCTCACGAATGAGGGCAGCAGATATCAGCTGCGCGATAGGCAGGATCACGTGCCGATAATCGAACTTAGCTCTGACGTATCCTCGGAACTGTCAGATGAGCCCATTTACGATTTTGACCATGCGCCCGACCAAGGCGAGAGCGCATCGGCCAGCGACATGAGCACCTTGGCAAAAGAGCATCAGAAGCCAAGCCGAGAGTTACCAGTTGAAGAGACACCAGCCGAGGAGGCGCTGACCCAAGAAATGCCAACCCATGAGTCTAGAAAGCGACCTGCCGAGGACGACGGCGAAGACGACGCGTCACCAGTCTCAAAACGCGTCAAAGGCTGGTTGACGCATATCACGGGCGGCTACATGTGATTTCATTATTTCTCACTCTTATAAATGACAAGATCTAGACACCGATCACGTCACCATCAAAAAAATACCCTACCGCTACTACATTTGACTGCATTCTGGAAATGCAACATTAAAGCTTCGGAGCTTGGACGATATATCTGGTTTTGGGAATAATGTGCAAGTTATACACTGGTTTACTGGAAAACACGATGTAAAGAACTGCCAAGAGCTGTTTCAGAAGAACTTGGGTTAGGGATAGAAATCATCAGGAATGGCCATATCGTAAGATGGGGGAAGAGATTGAACGGAATACCCTTATAAGGCTTGGTGGAAAGCTAATGTATTATTTGACTTTCAATTTGAATTGAGGTTTGGTTTGGGGCAGCCGTGCCCTGGTATGATGTATCTTTGTGACTCAAGTCCTGGGTGAGACATCGCCGGTCCCAGAAGAAGCTCACAAGCAATGCCGCAACTTTCGCGGGATCACGATGGCTTTGAACTACGCAAACATGTAAGCATACAGCAAAGCAGTTTGCTATTTGTTTCTAATGCCCACGGTTCTGACTGAGGCAACGAAAGACAGATGAATAAGCACTAGGTAAGATTGCTTGGCTGATTGTTCCACAAGCATCGGCGCTCGGGGCTCGGTCTCGGCTGTCAGCTCAATTTTCTGACGGGTTCAATCTCTGCCACCAAACATCACTCACAGAATATCTCGGCGCTCAACAGACCCTCCAATCAGCGCAGGAGGCCAATCCAGATCGCCGCCATGTCTAGTCCACTCGTGACTCGGCGTAATGGAAAAAAACAAGCATGCGAGCCCTGTCGGCGACGAAAGGTGGCATGCGACCACGGCTATCCCGTATGTCGCCGGTGTAGGAAACGGCCGAACGGTGTATCTGCATGTTACTATGCATCTCTTGAGCAAGCAGCGACCCCCTCTCGGTCGAGACCTTCTCAGCAACCAGTGTCTGAAGCGTCGGCTTTGAACTCCGAGGCTGCGGCCCCTCCAGCCCAGACGCGGAATTTTGGGCCTGACGATGGGCTATGGAGCTCACCTGCTGCGAGGCCTCCGCAGGGCTTCTTTGGACCTACGAGCTTTCCTGCGGCTTATCAGGAGACTGAAGCGAGTTTAGCTGCGCAAGGCCCCTTGGTTGCAGAAGCTAATGCTCCTTCACCGATGATCTCGGTTCCGCCATCAGTGGCTGAAATACAAAGCATAATGAGCATGGATGAAGGAGCAAGCCATCTTGCTGTAAATGTACTGCAAGCATTACCAGAAAAGCCTCTCATGCCCAAAGCCAGACCTGAGAGTCTCGACGATGACTGGTTGGTCATTATTGGCGATAGACTCCTAACCAGCACCTGGGACACCTTCAGATCCTATCTTGGTGATAAAGACAATACAGTAAAGCTGCGCGAGATGGGAAGTAGAATATGTATCAACACACGAAAGACACTGAGGGAGGATCAGGATGACCCGGCCGCATGGATAGAAAGCTTCTCGGGAGAGAACCTACGCTGGGAAACCGTTGGCGTCATGTTTCTCTACGTTGCTCTCAGCGAGTTATCAACTGCTTCAAATGAAGAGTCAAAGAGGATTATACGTCACTGCACAGAGTACTGCGCTTCCTGTATAACCCTTGCGAATATGGGCGGGAGTTCTGGTACTCTTATGCTATTTCTGATGTACAAGCGATCTGTTCTCCATGCGTGGATGCATGGCGAGACAAGTAAGTACCCCCTAAAGCGCTTCTATTTGCAAGTTAACCGCCTGGATGTATTCGAGTCTGACCAGCCCAGGCCTGCCGTACTGGAAGTTTCACGCTGAGACAGTAGCGATGTTGACGTTTTCCGGACTCCATGACAATCGGTCCAAGTCGCCGCGAAACGTGACATCAGTACCGACCGAGATTCGCAGGCATATAGGATGTCAAATCTTCATAGTCGACAAGTTTCTAGCAACCTTTGTTGGCAGACCGCCTCTTCTGACACGTAAATTCTGTTCTATCAAGCCTCCACTTGACTTGGAGGAATCAGCCCTGCTCTCCGACAAAGAGACCTTCCAGAGGCAATCTCAACGCCTGGACCGAAATGGATGGAACACAGAGGGTCGTATCTACTCGAGCTCGCTTTTGCGCGTTCGGATGATGATTGCGCTCGTTAGAGACGAGATCCTCGAAGTTGTACTCGCCCAGGACACAGATTACAGCATTACAAACATCATGTAAGTGAATGCCGCATGAACGTTGTAAATAGCTCAATTACTAAGCCTCCTCTGAAAATAGGACCCTCCAAGAGAAACAACTTGAACTCTACAGGCAGTTACCGCAGCGCTTTATCTGGGACACTTCCAAGGAAGAATTAAGAGAAATAGACCTTCAAATAGGATACCCAAAGCTACTGATAAGACTTGACCATTTGCTGAATATGTTCCTCATCCAGCGATTGTTTGTCAAGCACGGTCATCCAAGAAATGAGCTTCTGCGAACCAGTTTCGAGATGGTAGTCTTGACGTTGAACTTTTGGGCCCAGAAGCATATCTGGGCTGCGTTGCAAGGGAAATGCCGGTGGATAGTAAGTTAACCCCATTCACTTTCCTTAAATCTGAGCTAGTCTGACAATTGTCAGATCATGGGATATGCTACTCTCGCCGGAGCTGTCTTGTGCATGGAACTCATAGAGCCCGTCCCAGTTATCATATCACCGCAGGATAGCACCATCGCTGGTGAGACATATTCTCGATCATCGATCATTCAGCAACTCAGCCTTCTGTTGGGATATCTCAAGACATCCTGCCCATCACAAACGCATTGTTCAGTAGCTCATAATGTTCGGGGCGTGATAAAGAAGGTCCTTGACCATATCCTGAATAATCAGACTGTCACTCAACCGGTGGTGGAGTTCGGAGGATTAGAATTTGGTGGTAATTGGGATCATTTCTCGTATTTTAGTGCGCTGGATAACTTTGACTGGCTTATGGAGGAGCGTGGCATTGAGGAGACCTCTGGCATGTTGTAATTATAATCAATCTTAATCTAATTGCTCTACGAGGGCTCAAGAATGTAGCATTGTTAATACGTAAACCATGTTGTATTTGTTCTTAGCAATTGGTAAGCATGTTGGTGTTCTTCGGTGCTCGGCTCTCGATCTCGGTTCTCGAAGCCGACCACAACACAACAACTTCACTTGCACCGACACGATAGCAAGCCCAGTACCGGCGTTTATTTTTGGCACAGAGGCTCAGTTTCATTACGAAATACCTCCCAGCTGATAAATCAAACAATGGGGATGAAATGGTATATAAGAATGTAATAGCTCTAGCCGTCTCATCATAACACTCCAACAATCATCTGAACCTCTCAGCAAACCATCTCACACTTTGAATAACTCTGAAATCATGTCCCTTCCCAAGACCTACAAAGCTGCATCTTTCGATGAGAGTGGCTCAAAGCTGGCCCTCAAAGAAGTCGAGCTTCAACAACCTGGCCCGGGCTTCATCTTGGTCAAAGTCCTTGCATGCGGCATCTGTCACTCTGATTCATGGATGCAGCAAGGCCGCTTCGGAGATTTGTTTCCTCGTGTCCCTGGCCATGAAGCTATTGGGGACGTTGTTGCTGTCGGTGATGGAGTAAGCAGCTTCAAGGTTGGTGAACGTGTTGGTGGTGCCTGGCATGGCGGTAAGTCTCAGCGCACTCGAAAAGTTGATGGCGGTTTGACTAATGATTTTGTGACAAGGCCACGATGGAACATGCCGTTCCTGTCAAACTGGATCATTCCAACTGTGTGACAACGGTGCCATTAACGGCGTGACCATGGATGGTGGTTACGCCGAATACGTCTTGCTTCACGCCGAAGCTGCCGTTCGAATCCCTTCCAACGCAGACCCCGCCGAAGTCGCCCCTCTGCTCTGCGCTGGAGTCACCGTCTTCAACGCCATCCGTCGCATCGGCGTCCTCCAAGGTGGTCTTGTCGCTGTCCAAGGCCTGGGAGGGCTAGGTCATCTGGCACTTCAGTATGCTTCCAAGATGGGATACACAGTCGTCGCCATGAGCGCCGGAAGCGATAAGAAGGAGTTTGCGATGAAGTTGGGCGCCCATCATTACATCGACTGCAGCAAAGAAGATCCCTGCGAGGCGTTGCAGAAGCTTGGAGGGGCCAACATGATCCTGTCAACGGCCCCGAATGCGGATGCAGTCAGTCCTCTCACAGCAGGTCTTGCGGCTCTTGGTAAGCTGGTCGTCCTGTCACCTCTAGGACCTGTTGAATTCAACACGGTGCACATGATCATGAAGAATCTCAGTGTGCATGGATGGAACACGGGACATCAGCAAGACTCAGAGGATGCCATCACGTTTGCCCATACCCATGGTATCAAGTGTATCATTGAGAAGTTTGACTTTACGACTCAGCACCGAGAGGCCTTTGAGAAGATGGAGAATGGAAAGGTTCGCTTTAGGTCTGTTTTGACTATGTAGATGCCTTCTTTTGTCATTGACAATAGGTATTGTTGGTTTCCGTCTTCATTTCAAACGCGAAATGCGAAATGGCTTGCATCTCGGGTTTGAAATGTGCTGTGCGGGGACGTTATCGGGTATAGTTCGGAGTGATCGTCTTATCTGTATCACGAGAAGCTGTCAACTGCCGGTTCTAGAACCACTAGCTCCGTGACGACTCTACCTTTAAACGAGGCATTTTAGATTCTCAATCCTTATAAAATATCCAAATTTGTTCTGCAATCGCAGACAATCGGTTGCGCACTATGTATTGGGAGACTACTGTGAAGCAGAAAAGAGAGGATCGCGATGGTGCCATCCAAAACTGCGAGGCTCAGCTCCCCACCATCAGCAATGAGAACGTTGTCCGAGAACATGCCGATATTTCTTCCCTTCTCGACCAATTGAGGACAGGAAAGATAACTGCAGAGAAACTGGTATCTGTTACGATCCGAAGGTAAAACATTCAGATCACTGTGAGCCATTTGCCATTACTAACTCATTGACAGGGCCATCGCTTCACACAAAGAGGTTCGCATACAGCATGTTTATCCGCGAATATAACTGACATACTTTAGACAAACTGCCTCAGCGAGCCTCTTTTCGAATACGCACTTGAACGCGCGAAATTTCTTGATGAGTACTTCCAGAAACGCCAACAGCTCATTGGTCCTCTCCATGGCATTCCAGTCTCAGTAAAAGACCAGTTCAACGTCGCTGGCGCCGATACTACCCTGGGCTATGTCGGTCGCTCATTCAAGCCTGCCAGCGACAACGCCGTGATGGTAACTATTCTGGAGAAGCTTGGTGCAGTCATTATAACCAAGACAGTTATCCCTCAGAGTATCATGTATGGCGAGACTGAAAGCCCCCTTTGGGGATTGACTACATACCCTGGTAGACCAGAGCTTTCGCCAGGTGGTTCCTCAGGTGGTGAAGCTACTCTGATGCGAATGTCTGGATCACTTGGGGGCTGGGCAACAGACATTGGAGGCTCAATTCGCGTTCCAAGTCATCTATGCGGCCTTTTTGGACTGAAGCCTTCGTCCGGTCGGTTCTCATACTCCGGTGCAGCAAATTCTCACGAAGGGCAATCTCATGTTCCTTCATCAATTGGTCCCATGAGCCCAACGCTCCCGAACCTCATCTCCTTAACCAAGGAATGTCTGCTCACAGAGCCATGGAAGCTCGATCCGAATGTCGTACCAGTTCCGTGGCGACAGGCCGATTTTGAGGGCGTGAAGGAACGAAAACTCACCATCGGCGTTATTTTAGACGACGGGGTCGTGAGACCTCATCCAGAAATCCAAGAAGCCGTCCGCCGTGCAGTCGCAGTCTTCGAAAAGGCCGGGCATAAAGTCATTCCGTGGAGTACAGCAGACCACTCAAGATGCATCGAAATTCAAGATCAGTTCTACCGTGCAGATGGAGGAGAGGATATCAAGACCGAAGTCGCGGTTGCAGGCGAGCCGATGATTGCCCACGTCGAAGCACTCGTCAACTCGTCCAAACCGATATCGGTGTATGAATACTGGCAACTCAACCGTCGAAAGACAGCAGCGCAAGAGGCTTATAACAAGAAATGGACTACGACTGCTGGTCTCGAGGATGGACAATGTGTCGACGTTATAATCAGTCCTGTGTCGCCTCATACTGCTGTTCCGCATAGGTCAAGCAGATGGACTGGCTACTCCAAGATATGGAATTTCGTCGACTACACAGCCATGTCGTTCCCATTTGCAAAATTTGGAAGCTCCGAGGATCCAACATCGTCTGAGATATATGTTGCTGCAGCCGATGAAGCGCGCCACAGCTATCTACATGATTATGCGCCGCGCAATGCTATCGATGAGTGGATACGCGGTCTCTACGATCCTGAAGCAATGCAAGGGCTTGACATTGGAGTACAGATTATTGGACGGAGGTATGAAGAGGAGAAGGTGCTAGGCGTGGCATCATTATTGGCAAAGCTCATCCGAGCTTGATAGAGTTTGCCTTCACGGAAGAAACGGATACAGGGTATTGATATAATGTGATAGGTAAAGACTTGAGAAATTATTGCCTCACCAATTCTTCACAGTATTCTTATTACCCAGCACCTCCAGTATAGCAATAAAGCATCCAACAATGAGCCGATGAAACCTTGAAACTTTCAACCTAAGGGATTTATGAGTCGCTAGGTTACATGTTTGGCTCATATTTCCGTCAGATAGAGTTCTTGCAGGGTAAGACGAAAGTTTATTCTAGGTATTACAGTTTACACGAGCAAGGATCGTACACGGAGATATGCATTTGATACGCCGCAAAAGCCCGAGGATAAAGTGATCTCCAATAAGCCAAAGCATATTCTCACGATTACCTTTGATCGCCTTCACTACTGCGGCAGCTTCATAACTCTATCTATCACGACTGACAATGGTTCCGCTATTAGCGGAGAAATCCCGCTTCTGCGATGCCACCATCTCTCCTAACCACGATAGGAAACCCCAAACCCACAGACAAAAAGGTCCCCTCCTCTACCTGCTCTATCGATCGACACACATATCTACAGCGTTAAAATTACGGATCGCGCAGCGGAGTCGCGGCACTTGGATAAAAGTCCCACGGGCTAACGTCCCCCATTCGACACTGAACCCGCGCGATTGCAACGCTGATCCCTGCAGTTCCCCTGAGCGCCAAGGCTAGCATCTAGACGCTCATTCGATCAGCTAGTCCGATCTTCCCTGCGCTAGCTTTAATCTGGTAGGTATGTTGATAAGAGCGAGGGAACTTATGGTAATTGCCCAGGAACTTCTGGAGGCGGTTCGAAGCTGTTATGGCAAGTCATGCAGGTTTGGCTTTGTATTGCTGGGGGCATCACATGTTCCTGCATATAGACGGGGTTGCTTGATCTGGACATATACAGTAACTGGCGGAACACTCCGTCTGGGCCTATATAATGTTGTGATAACGCTGTTGATCTGCCAAGCTCTTCTCTTCAACCACTCGTTCTGGTATCCTGTCACTCTTTGACTGCTCCACACTCTTTATTGCATTGTCTGTCACTCTTTACAAGTCACTCTTTTACCACGCTACACTCATTCATCATGGTCCGTCTAGGATTGACGGCTCTGCTCTTCGCAGGGCTGTCCACTGCCGTTCAGGACACTGAGCAGGGTACCGCTGTTACTCACGTCCCAGGTGCCTACATCTTCGAGTTTGAAGAGAACCACGTATGCATCACATCCCACGTATTAGTTATTCCGCTAACTAGAGTAGGATACTGCCAAGTTTTACAGAACAGCTGATGACAAGTACACCACGCGTGTCAAGTTCGATTACGACCTGTTCAAGGGCGTTTCGATCCAGTTTGACGATGTTTCTACCGCTGAGGACATGGCTGCCAAGATGGCGGCCCTTCCCGCCGTCAAGAACATGTGGCCTGTCAAGGTCTACAGCATTCCCAAGCCTCGCATTGAGTGGACTGCCACGCCTGGCATGAAGGCTCCTCTCAAGAAGCGTGATGTGAATGATACTGCTGATACATTCTCACCTCATGTTCAGGTTCAGGTTGATAAGCTTCGAGAGAAGGGTATCACCGGACATGGTATCAAGGTCGCTGTTGTCGACACTGGTGTAAGTCTGTAAACTCTTGATTGTAGACACTGGCTGACATTATTAGATTGACTACAAGCACCCTGCTCTTGGTGGTTGCTTCGGTCCCGACTGTCTTGTTTCCTTCGGTACTGATCTCGTTGGTGATAAGTACGATGGCTTCAATGCTGTTTATCCCGATGATGACCCCATGGACTGTCAAGGCCACGGATCTCACGTCGCTGGCATCATTGCCGCCCAAGAGAACGAGTATGGTTTCACTGGCGCTGCTCCCGGAGTTACTCTTGGCGCTTACCGAGTCTTCGGATGCTCTGGAGAAGCGGGTAATGATGTTCTCATCGCCGCTTTCAACCAAGCCTACCAAGATGGCGCTGATATTATCACTGCTTCTATTGGTGGCCCTAGCGGTTGGTCTGAGGAGCCCTGGGCTGTCGCTGTCTCTCGCATCGTCGAGAAGGGCGTCCCTTGTACCGTCTCTGCTGGTAACTCCGGCGACGTCGGTATGTTCTACGCTAGCACTGCTGCCAACGGTAACAAGGTCATGGCGATCGCTTCTTACGACAACAGCAACTACGTCTCTCTCCTTAACATCTCCCACTACACTGTTGACAACAGCAGCAAGAAGATCGACTTTGGTTCTACTGCTGGCAGCCCTGCTGCTTGGGGCAACGTCACTCTTCCTCTTTGGGCTCCTAACCTGGATCCTGCCACTCCCAACGGCGGTTGTGATGCTTACCCTGCCGACACCCCCGATCTGAGCAAGTACATCGTCTTGGTCCGTCGTGGAAGCTGTACCTTTGTCCAGAAGGCTCAGAACGCTGCTAAGCATGGTGCCAAGTACTTCCTCGTCTACAACAACGTCGCCAGCGGTGCCTCGGCTATCGATGTCTCTACCGTCGAGGGTATTGTTGCTGCTGCTATGGTCCCCTCCAAGACTGGTACCAAGTGGGTTGAGCTTCTCAAGGCTGGATCTACCGTAACTGTCGAGATGTCGGATGGTTCTGATGGAAAGGTCATTTTTGAGGAGGGGAAGAACGATGTTACCGGTGGCGCTGTGAGTACTTACTCTTCATGGGGTCCTACCTGGGAGCTCGATGTCAAGCCCCAGTTTGGCTCACCTGGTGGAAACATCCTCTCGACATATCCTCTCAATAAGGGCGGTTATGCTGTTCTTTCTGGAACGTCAATGGCTTGTCCCTTGGTTGCTGGAGTCATTGCCCTCATTGCCGAGGTCCGTGGTACCCTTGACCCTGAAGTCCTTGAGAACCTCTTATCGTCTACTTCCAACCCTACTCTTTTCAACGATGGCAAGAAGTTCTACGACTATCTTGCTCCTGTTCCTCAACAGGGTGGTGGTTTGATCCAAGCCTACGACGCTGCTTACTCCACTCTCTTGCTGAGCCGATCTAGCCTGGCTTTCAACGACACCGATCACTTCACCGAGGTTCTCAACTTCACTCTTCACAACACTGGTAAGACGGCCCTTGATCTGAGCATCTCGCACATTCCTACCAAGAGCGTATACACTCTTGCTGAGGATAGCATCTATGCTTCCGAGTTCCCCAACGATGTTGCCGACGGCCACGCCAGCCTCAAGTTCAGCGAAGCCAAGGTCAGCGTCGGCGCTGGTGACTCTGTTACCATTGAGGTCATGCCTACTCCTCCCGAGGGTCTCAATGCCAAGCGTCTCGCACTTTGGTCTGGTTACATCGCCGTCAATGGCACTGGTATCTCCCTGTCTCTTCCCTACCAAGGTCTCACCGGTTCTCTCCACGACTCCAAGGTTCTCGCCTCTGATGATACTTGGATCAGCAAGTCCAACGACAAGGACGAGCTCAACCCCGTTCCTGCCAACACCACCTTCGTTCTGCCCGTCAAGGGCCAGAACGCCACTGACGAGAAGCCCGCTCCTGCTCTGGCATGGAAGCTCGCCCTCGGATCCGCCAAGCTTGAGGCTGAACTGATCCCCGTCTCTGGTAACTCGACTGCCAAGAGTCTTGGAGCACCTGCTGGCTTCCCTACTTTGTGGAACCCCATGGGCAAGGGCTCTGTTGTCTGGAATGGAAAGTTGGCTGATGGAGGATACGCACCTGCTGGAAAGTACAAGGTTGCGTATAGGGCTCTGAGGATCTTCGGCGATGAGAAGAAGGAGAGTGACTGGGACAAGTCGGAGTCGCCCGTCTTTGGTGTGAGGTACCCTTGAGTATCATGATCGCTTGGAATGTTATGAAACGACTTTATGTCAGCATGGACAGCGGTGGTGGATGGAATGTAGCTAGCAGTCATTGACAGTATCATTCATTGATAATGGAATCTCTTTATGTCTTTACAGACTATCCAGTCTCAATATCGTGACCCTCACCCTCCAGTTTGTCCCCCATTAGATACCCGAGTCATCCTGGAAGATATGGGCATTCCAATGGTTCGTATCATTCTTGAACCACTTATTCCAGTTATCACAAACTCTGTTCACCTCCTTCATCTTCTCAGGATACTGATCCAAGATTCTATTCAACAGCGTCTGTTGCTCCAGAATCTGGATCGCCAGACCACTGGATGCGTGCCAGGCAATATGGCAGTGGAATAGCCAAGAGCCGGGATTGTCGGCCTTGAAGGCCACAACGAGGTATCCTCCCGCCGGAAGAAGTGCAACATCTCGACGAGGAGGGTTGTTGAACTTGAGGTTTACCTTTCCTGTGTCTAGGTCGGAGAAGTTGGTACCTTGCGCGAGAAGGGCAAAGTCATGGCCATGAAGATGAAGCTGAAACATGTTAGACTAAGCAGTCAAGAGAGATGGGTTTCGACTTACAGGATGAGCAACTGGGGCAAACGCTCTGTTGGGCTTAGTCGTCATCGGAGCTGGAGGTGCCGTGATTGCGATGTAGACCCATTTATCCTTCTTTGAGTCAGGCACCACCAGGTCCACAGCATAGTCAGGATTCCAGGTGGTATTCTTTAGATTCAGGATGGTGGGGTTGGAAAAGTTCAACCAGAGAGGGTTCTCGCCAAAGGCCCACCAGGTGAAGTTATCCATCAACTCAGGCCTGTGAGCAAACTTCGACAGACCAATATCGAATTGACTCTGGGTGTCTGACACATAAAAGTTAGACGAAGTATGCCATGTTGAGGTTGTAGTGACTTACAGTTGATCTTGACAGGGTCGATGCTCCACTCATAAACAGGGCTGAGTCGTTCATAGGCCTCATCTCGGCATTCCAAGGAGTAGTCCTCACGGAACGTTGTCGGAACAAGTTTGCTTGATGCATTGTACCGCAGAATGCCTTGCCGCTCATCAGGTTCATTGCCTGGTTCGAAGCCCTTGCAGCGAGTTGCTCCCACGGTTCGGACCCAGTAGTTTCCGTCGGGGTTTGCGGGCATCTTTGTAGTATTGGTGGGGTTTGCATCAAGGACGATATGATACCTCTGGCCTGTTTGTCAACATCAGTGAGAATGCCATCAGTAGACTGCGATGAGAAGATATGTTTACCGATTCCGAGAACAATGTGAGAGACTGAGTAAGGATGGATTGGCACAAAGTCGGTTGACATAACAGTGAAGTTGTGATTGTCGATACTGAAGATCCAGGTTGTGTCGACGGACGTGTTGATCACGCGAAGAACATACTTCTTCCCCTGTCGGATGTCAATGCTGGTACATCATTGAGTGTAACGGGAAAACTTACCTGGGTAACTGTCATGTTGAATCGCTCACGAGGGAAACTACCAGCAAAGTTCCCTACGCCATTGATCAAAACACCGTTCATCATAGGTCTTGTAGGATTCGGCACAAGCTCCCTCTGCCACGACTGGAATGCGCTGCGATGACTCCAATCGGTGATGAGAATTGGATTTCGCCCCTCATCGAACGGCGCAGAAGAGGGCCCGTAAATGGTGATGGGTCCAGCCAAGCCATCAGCATACTGCAGAGAATAATGGCTATGGTACCACGATGTACCGTATTGCACGGCACGGAAAGTATAAGTATAACTATCACCGGGTGCAATGGGGCATTGAGTAACACCGTTGACACCGTCCATCTCAAAGGTCTCAAGCTGTCGCAGACCGTGCCAGTGGATAGTAGTACCATTGTACTTGAGATGGTTGTGCACAGTGACTTTGATGAGATCGCCCCAACAGGCTTGGATCCAAGGACCAGGATACTTGCCGTTGAAGACCTTGCCGAATGGGTTATCGACACCATCGCCATTGATGGATTGATCAGTCACATTGAGGTGATACTGGTGCACAGTCAGAAAACAAAGCAATCCAATGCTGATATACTGCGACTGACCTCTCTTGTGATTCCGATAGGCCAGAAGTTCTCATAATCTGTTTTGATGGTGAAGTTCTGCTCGTACGGACCTTTCAACCAACACGAGCGATCATCTGCGGTTGTGCATGGCTTCCAGCCTTTGAGGTCGGTGTAGTTGCATGTGAAGACCTTGCCGTCCTGGTCAGGACCACTTGGTGACTCGAAATATGGATAGTCAAGCTCTGGTGTGGAGTGACCGTGGGTGAAGGTCATGACATCTTGATGAGGCCCCTCGTCTGAGACGGACGGGTAGTGGAATACTGCCACGAAGGACAAGACGACAGCCTTGCAGGCGTCTGTAATCCACATATTGATTTAATCTAATCAAGTTTTTTGACAATAATATGGCGTATTTCAGTCAATTCACTCAGAAAAAAAGCATCAATTGCAGAGCTAGAAGGACGAGTCCAGAGGAACGCGGGACCATGGGCGACTCGCTTTTTCACTCTCTCCACGAAAATCCTCTTGTCTCCTCACATATCCCCCTCCTGTACGTGACAAGCCACTTCCTTCAGCCGTTGTGCATCTCAACGCTGGTCACGCCAATCATTACGCGCCGTCAATCAATACTTTGCGGAACTATCGTATTCCTAGCAGAATGGCGTTTTGCTGAGGTTCCTCAGCGGGTGCGGGGGATGCGCCACTTCTTTAGTACTGAGCTGAAATACCTTGGCTTACCTTGGCGAGAGGATCTGGTCTAGCGTTACAGGGGATTGGACCTGTTTTCAGGTCGAAGCGGTGCTGACGAACTCTTTTTGGAGCGTTATCGAGCGCACCGTGCGCCGTGCGCCGTGCCGTGCCGCTCCGTGCCGTATGGTTCGCTGGGCGCGTTGACTCGAGAGGAGTTTTGATGATGCTGTACTGTATTCAGCCAGCCACGGACTAGACGTGTCAGCAAGGGAGGCATAAGCGTGAGGGGACTTTGGACATGGCGCCATGTCTCTCTCTCTTTGCTTGTTACACTGTTTCTGTCTTTTCGTCGACATTCCGAGAATTCCCTGCCATGACGGAATTCGCTTGAACCTCTGGTCTGTGATGATTTTCTGTGACACGTTCTTCACGAAATGCAAGGGAGACGGGTTTGGAGTTAGTTAACTAAGCAGGGCAATAGATCAGCGACGAGCTTGCTGATCTTTCCAGACTCTCGGCACTAAGAGCGAATCGGTTCATCGCTGGCGGCAGTAGTCAGCTCTTCGCTATCTCGCGTGATCTGTATTTATTCAGCACATCTCCGCCACCTGCCTACCTATTCATTTGCGCCATTTTCATTTATCCAAAGAACCTTTTTTTTCTTCCAAATCTTGAGAGCATCCTCAACCGTATACAAAATGAGCCCTCTAACAAAAGTCGTCAACGGCAAGGTTGTCACCAACACCAATGTCCGTACCCCTCACCATACAACTTCATCGCTAATGCTTGACAGGTCAAACCTCCAGCTGGATGGACAGTCAATTACGCGGACTTTGGTAGCCCAACCGAATGGGGCGAGGATGGAGAGGTCGCTGATCTTGTCAGCGATTATGGCATTCACGGAGAGGTCAGGCCGCTCTTCAGGACCCGGTACAGCAGCAGTGAGGTCATATTTGTGATTGAGATCAATGAGCAGTATTACATATACGATGGTCAGAGTGGACGGGTGATGCGAATTGTCACGCCGACGGATTTGGAGGAGATTGTGGAGTATATCAATGAGCACGGATGGTTCCGGCTGGAGACCGAGGATCTCGGTTGATGATCGAAGCCGAGTATTGTATCGAATCTATATTGCAGTTATATATACGCAGCCATTGATCTTGGGTGCGAATGTATGCTGTCGATGATTCGGGCATTTCGTGATCAGGATAGTGCATTTGCAATGAACAAGAGAGTCTGAAGATGAAACTGTATGAAGTCGATTATTACCTCCAGAACTGCCGTAAGCATCGTATCCTCCTACCCATGGCAAGGTCGCCTTAGCTCAGCGTACTGCTCTTCTAACTCAGTACACCAAACAGTCAAGGTGAGAATCGTCCAAAAAGTCCACCTGCACTTGCCGCTGGTAGCTGGGGTATCTTTCCCATAGCCCTCAACGCATCTATTCTGCTCAAACAGGCAGGGATATCAGTAGCCATGAGAGGCTTCTCTAGATCTTGGGGGAGGAGCTTTGCGGTACTATCTTGGAGGGGTACGCCGTTTATCGTGAAATCGTCTATGATAAAAGTAGAACGAAGACTACGTATCAGTCCAACAGTCTTTTCTTTGCGAGTTTTCAGTTTTAGCCAATATGTGATATGGCTTTACAGCAAGTTTGGCGGCGCCATATATTTGTAGATCATGTTCCAGCGGATGAGCCGTTGCACTACTTGTGATGATGCATCTTGTTGTTCTATCCATGGCCTCTCTCTTCTTTCGCATCTGACTAACTCCTAGTTTAAAAAATCTACAGCAGTCCGGAAGTTGACAGTCTGTAAGTTAACATCTGTGACGCCAAAGATAGGATCAAGCAATTTCCCTAGTCAGCAGATATATCCGAAAGGTAGTGGTATAGTTTAGATACATCATCGTTGGAAATGGAGATATCAATACGACCCGCTTCCGCTACGGCCCGTTTAAAACCGTTGTGTAGATCCATCCATCAAGCTATACCGTAGTGGAAAAAGTTCACAACGCTAGTTCTCCCGCTGGTGGCGAGGGTGTCGTATTGGCATCTGGCTGGTTGAGGTCCAAGACATGGACTCGAGCACTTTTGGAAGCTGACAGTCCAATCCCTCAAGCGCTGCTCTTAGAATAAAAGGTGAGTTACATTTAGTATGAAATAAAACTTATGTCTATAATTACTACTAATGATGGCAACTTCTCCATCGAGTTTTGGGATGTCTTGTTGTTGGTGGGTAATGATGCCATGCAGTCATGGTCATGGTGATATTGTCGGGAAGTCTTAGTGTCTGTATAGTCATGGCTGGACACCTAAATTCAGCATTCAGCTCCGTTACGGAGACAGCCACTGTTGGAATCCGTCTGTGGCTGAAGCTGGAGGATGCATCCTATTGCAACAGAGTCAGCAACTCAGCCAATGGTCCCGTCATCAATAATCTCCCCGACCCTTTCCTCATCATGGTCAGCTCTGTCTTTAGGGACAACATCAGCCTAGACGCCTTTGCTAGCAGGTAAAGCGACTAGCAATCACTCTCCGACAACGTGGCGCCCAATGGCCACTTAACGACGACCTTGCTCCCATTCTGAGACGCAGGCTGAGCAAGCATGAAGTGCTTGGCAAGATTGAGATAGACGACCCTGGGATCGGCATTGGAGTCATTGGCTAGGCGTTCGGGGTTGCCGTACGCCTTGAGAGTGTCGGTGAGTTTGTGCAACTCGATTGAAGAGCGGGCAGACACGACAGATGACAGATGAGATACACACAGCCATGATATCGTACCGTGGCCATTCAAGGATGGGTCTCAGGTGGGGGGAGGACACCCCGGTCCCCGCCGGCGGGTTCTAGAACATCGATGGGCGAGACCTACTAGACTAATTCATGTCGGGGTAATGTTGCTGCTCGGCTCCGAGAAGATAGGAGACTTGATGGGAGTTGTCGCTCGAGATTAATGATTGGTTGTAACTTATGATTATATAATAAACTTGCTCTTGCATAGAATTCATTGACAGTATTTCTAGACAAGTACTGAGACGGGCAGTTACCTGATATGGAAAGCAGAGCGATCTCCCCTATAAATAATACGTTCCCCTCATCCAGGCCCTTCGATTGCGTTCTCTCGAATCAGCTCTCCCAATTCGGACCACTGATATCACAGCATCAGATTCAGCAATGCCCGCACGATTGCAGCCACAAAGCTAGCGCTTACCCCCCCAAGGTCTGTAGAGGTCGGTCGGGGATTGACCCGACTTGCTTGTGGGAGGAAAAGAGCGTTTGCGGAATAATTCTCTCCCATGAGGAACGGCCCGTTGCGTTGTGTATGGATCCGGAAGCCTTCTGCTTGTGTACATAAGTAAGCGGCCTCTGCAGGGTTTACTTGAACGCATCTCGTGTGTGAATCGGGGTCTATTCCTTGCGCTATCATAAGTGCCCTGCTTGGGCCTCTGACTATCCAGCTACCTAATCTGTCAGTATCTTCTCACACTCCATTTTGACTCTCTACCTACATGACCATTGCATCGTTCAGGTTACATGAGCTTACGAGATCGCCGAGTATGTGCGCGGCGATCCTGCCGCCCCAGAAAAGATGTCACTAGGCAAGCATCTTGCTGTCGTCTTTGAAATCACAAATATCTCAAGTTCATGTCTTATCCTCTAGAGGCTGTTTCCTGGAACTTTATTTATCAGGCTTACCATATCAAAGATCCCCACATAAGATTCCATCATGGAGGCGGGATAATAGTGCGTTGGTTCATCTGAGTAAGATGCCGTGAGCCTCGGTAGATATTAATAGGCAGTCTGTTAGCGCGAACATGCCCGCTTGTCGTCATTTGCGCGATTTTGAGGGAGATAACGACATGGGTCATGTCACTGCACAAAAGTCATGAAGTCATCTTCAAGGCTGTAATGGAACAAGGCCTGAATAGGTAAGTGCGCGTTGGCCGTGACAATATTCCGGTGCAACATTCAGCCGTTTCGTATCTCTAGGTCATGGCGCTTCGAAACGTCATGCGAGATACGAAAATTGCAGCATGTGGCCATAAGTACTAGCAGCGACCCCCATTCCGTTCCGAGACACTAGAATGGCAGCTCCTAGGAGGATTGGTGTGAAAGTCATCGGCTTCTCCAACCCTGGAAACAATGCCACCATTGCATACCCGGCGGCATGGTGAGTACACTGTGACTCCTATGCAGTCGTAGTTTATTCCTGATAGCTGCGCTTTTGGAAGGACCTTAGACTGTATCAATACCAAAGCGTGAGATGATCATGCGTTGTGAAGCAGCGCCGCTGGAGATGCTTATATGCACGCCGGGTCCTTCATGCTCGGCAGGGGCAACAGGTGGAGTGGATCTACGCGAGGCAATCCCCCGGCTTGGCCGGGCGATAAGAGAGATAGGGATT
The DNA here is from genome assembly GCA_014898875.1 of Fusarium miscanthi. Taxonomy (NCBI): domain Eukaryota; kingdom Fungi; phylum Ascomycota; class Sordariomycetes; order Hypocreales; family Nectriaceae; genus Fusarium; species Fusarium miscanthi. Next base: position 175,964 of record JAAVUA010000194.1, read on the forward strand.
GGCCAGCATACAGCACTTCATTGGTAAGATTGTACAACCGTATGGCGTGTACATATTCTGCTGCATTAGTTGTCATACTAAATGCAGATTGTGATTCGGACTAGGCTAGGGCTGAAAGCATCTATCAGAACATGTTGGTCTTAGTGAGGTTTGATCAGATTTAAACTCAAGGTGGATTGATTCTCCATCTCTAGGAACATGGAAGTTTTTTTCTAGGTAAACAACGAATAACGCGAACATCAGAAATCAGCCTATGACAAATAGACTTCGAAGGAGAGGTTCCAGACGGCTGACTCAACTCTTTGCAGCAGGCTGTCCTTAAAACGGCTTACGATTATGCACAGTCGGCTTAATGTTGACTCTCGGAAGCCGCCAAGATGAAGCCGGTAGGCAGACGTATGTCTCACCATGACATGTAGGACAGGGGCTGTGAAGTGCAGTGGAAGTCCAATGTTGTGATTAGGTAATGGATGGCGTGCACCCCGTGGGGAGAAGTAGTCTTTTGCACCCGGCAGTTTTAACACCGAGGGGGGGCTGAAGGATGATGTGAGAATGCAGGCTGACCCAGCGCCCCCAAAAAGCTTCGATAGCCAGCGAACCGACCGAACTTGTCTGCGTGGTTCGTGAAGTGGTATTTGAGCCCCTTCTGACCTTAAAAGAGGTGTTGGACAGCCCGCAAGGAGAATATCACCCCCAGCAAATCTCTGGGCGCAGCGAATCTCCAATCTGCGGCTAAAGTGAAGAAGCTGTTGGCAAACAACCCCTCGGAAACTGCCGAGATTAATACGGCTTATATATCCAGACGAATAATTGGCTGATGGTGGCAGCTGCAGCCTTACACGTGTCGTCAATCTTCGCCATTTTGAGCAGCGCAGCATAGTGACCCATACGTGCGGGGAGGCCCATCTTATATAGGAAGGGCCACATATTTCAACATGTTTGGCACTCTCCAGTTCAACCATTCCGCAACCGCAGGGCCCACCTTCGTCGAGCGAGCAGACGGCGCCGCGTTTATTGCCCTGGGCAACAACGTCCTGCAGCACACGGCGTGCGACCAGTGCCGCCAGAAGAAGCTCCGCTGCACGGGGCGCAAGACAGGCTGCGAGCGCTGCAAGGCTTGTTCCACGGAGTGTACTTATACACAGCTCTTTGGAAGCAACGTGCGGCGCAAGGACCGAAAGCGGACGGTCCGGCAGAATGACGCTGCCGCACAGTCACAGTCACAGTCGCCGTCACCTGAACAGCAGTCCGAATCGGATGCTACGCAGAGCACCGTTGTCGTCAACGGCAGAAAGTCCCCCAGTGTTTCGGTGCAGGGGGCAAGTAGCGGCGATGACAACGGTAGCACTTCTTCTGTTGATCCGTTGGCGAACGATGTCTCGCATCCGATGGACGCAACGCTCCTAGAAGATGCGGCTATGAGCAGCAACACTTCGGGGGACGAATTCGTATTCTTTGATCTTGACCCCTCTACTTTTGACCGTAAGTTTCTATCTCTCTCTTGCGATAAAGGCAAGTCACTAAGTTTTCTCCCGCAAAATTAGTGCCAGACTCCAATTCCTTGCCAGATTTTCACTGGTCACCATACAGTATACCTGGTATTCCTTCACCACGGAGCACACAGTCCGACCCTTTCAGTTTCTTGGATTCTCGCACTCCGGCTGCCACGACAGCTACACGCATGCTCAGCAATCCAATCAGCGTTAGCAACAGCACCTGTGTCGGCCAATGCCTAAAGGTCATGAAGTCCATGCTCGAGGACCTTGAAACTCGCATGCACGACATTCGGCCCTGTAAAGCCGATGTTGCGCTATCGTTCCAAAAGCAATCATGCGTCCAGTGCACCCAGGTAGTCCGCTGCAAGAGCTGCTACACCGACCCAGACGCCATGCTGTTTCTTACCATGATATGCGATAAGCTTATCATGCTCAACAAGAAGATTCTCTGGTACACGAGGGAGGGCGCCAGTGTAGAGCAGCAGTTGCTGGTGGGTGAGTACGAAGTAGACCAGACTGAAGAATGGGGGAGTATGTTGCAGCTCCTCACGGTGGTGCAGCTGCGGAAGATCAAGGCGCTGGTGGACGATATAGAGAGAAGCCCGGCTGTTGAGGGGAGACACGCTCAGATCATAATGCTAAAGAGTGTTAAGCAACAGGTTATTGCACTTCTGGGGAAAATTAGAGAGGCGATATTCAAGGTTGTTGATGAGCCATAGACAAGCTGGATAGAAGAAATACAAGACGGAGAGAAGCAAGACAGTATAGACAGGCTATAAATTATCTATCATGGATGGCGTGGGAAGTTGGTCCTTTCAACGCTCTAGAATCTCATATTCGGAAGTTATTCGGTCTTGGCCACAAGCACGCAACATTGCCTTTTACAACCTGACAAGGTAACCCCAACGATTAATATATGCTCATTCTACTTATGGCGACAGGAAACTACCCAGATCAATACATTCAATGTTACCATGCGTCTCGTATTCGCCGATTTTGCCCTCCCCCGTTCCAGGTCGGAGGGCTCCCGAAATTGAACATACAGATCTGGCTTCAACTACATTACATGACAACGACATTCACCCAACCAGTTAACACCTGTATTAAATATCTCTGAAGTATACCTGAATACCATTTTTAGTAAAGATTTAGTTTCCTTCTATCGTTGCAAAGCTGCAAAAACAGTAGTCAGCAGACTGTAAATCGCTATCAAAAACGTTGCTCGTACTCTGGTCTAAGACAACTTCTGGCCCCCAAGGGACTATCCAGATCAGGCCATCGCTTGAGATCAAACTGGTAAGGACCCGGAAAGCATTTCTTGTTGTGAATAACCATGCCAACACTCGTGTCGGCCTCGGTCTATATACAGCGCTAACCAACCAGCTTCAAATCTCTGGCGCAATTTTACTTACTCCCCGAGGAGCGCAATGGCTATTGGCAGCGGTTTACGGAGAGATAATCATGAAGCCTTGACATACAAGTCAGACAATCTCTAAATTCCAACTCTCGTACAACCTCAAACGCAAGCATTTCATAGGCATACCATTGATCATGTTCAACCCACTCAACTCGGGCACACCAAGCTCGCCAATCTTTTCAGCAAACAGATCAACAACATTCGCAACAAACTGTAAGGTCTAATTTAAAAAGGGATGCAGTAAGGATATGCTTTATCTTCCTATAGTCGCGCAGATGTCGCTCAATACCAAGATACAATGTGCTAAACCTCGTACCGTTTCAATTCTTTCCAACAGCGCGGCCGCAAGTGTCCTTCTGTGACGTGAGAGATGACAAGAAAGGTTCATTTGGCGAGACGAAAAACAGAGGCCCTTCACGACCTGATCAGATTGGTGTTATAAGCCACCATACTTCTTGTGCCCCTCATCGATGGCGAGATGGATGCGGCCGCTTGTTGATTGAATAATTCTCCATATCTTCCCGGAATGTATAACAATAGCCTCTAAGTACATGACGAGGAGCCAGGCACGTACTGGGGTAGATGTTGCTAGGAGGGGGCCAAGGTAGGCTGCCAGTGAGTAAAAGTAGATATTGTAGATTATGAGACCGGTCCAGTATAAGGTGAGCTATCGTGGTTTAGTTCATATAGTCTTCTAAACTCATGGTTGTTGGTTGACGTACCATGACGCCTAGAACGCTGCTACCATATAGGGCCAACTGTCCTCTGGAGGACTTGCCCTTGAGTCGAAGCCAGGCTTCCATATTCATTGGGGTTAACACAAGTGACATGGTGACAATTTGTTTCTGAATCATCGACATGACGTTGGTGGTGAAGACGCCTCTACTGTTTTATACTTCCTGTTGCTGCACCACTACATGAGCTGTCAGCTTCTAAGCCTCTCACTGCTCCTTCAGAATCCCACCAACACTCGATTAGGTATTGACATGACACAGTCTGAATCGTCATCTGACAATTTATTCCAAGTGTTCTAGCCCTCTAATTACTGTGTCGAATGCGATGCAACTTGAGGCTTCGGGTAATTGCCGAATTAGGAAACAAGCCGACATGACCAACAATCAAACCTTCATAAGTCAGAATCATAGCAAGAAAGGTAACAGCCCGTCCAATTACACGAGATGGCTCCAATACACCTGGCGGCCGCTGATAAATGTGAAGCTGAAGGGGCGGCTGGGCTACGCTGCTAGACGAGGGCTGGAAATCTCGTAGAGAGATAGGTTTGGTGGAGGCAGTGCGTGTACAGCCCCCGGCCGAGAAGAAGCTAGGTGATAGTTAGTTTGAGCACCAGGGCGTCTTTCGCTCTGGAAAATGAGATCTCACTGTTGCGGTAGAAGCTACTCGAGGGACAAGACGGGAATGAGTCCATGAAATAAGAGATTGATTGGTATTGGTTCGGTAAGCTCATCTGCCTGAATAACTGTTCTGTGCGTGAGCTTCTCTGTCAGCGGGTTTTACGCTTGCATCAAGTCAAGTCCTGGTCAGCCAATCGGACCAACTCTAGTACATGATGCAGCCCCGAACCATATTTTCTAATGCGGTAATACTCCGTAGAATGATGAATGGAACATTGCCTAATCGAACAACAACCGTCGCGCACAATTCGATTGCCATATGAAGGCGATAAATCTGAGTATAGAATAAAGGCAATTGAACTGGTCGTATAAGAGTTTTCACTTCATCAACTAGCAATAATGAAGTCACCAGCCAGCGATATCCAAAGCTTGTGTTCAACCGCCAGCATCAAACATGAACTCCCTCCTCCTCCTCGCTCTCTGGGCCGCTGGGTCCTGGGTAGTCTTCAGTATTGTCAACTCCTACTGGCCGTACCTCTGGCACGACGCTAGACGCAAAATCGACGGCTGTCAGCGTGCTCCCCATATGTCCAACGAGGACACCTTCGCCTTCGACTTCTTACTCAATGCTATCAAAGCAAATAAGAAGAAGTTTCATGAGATACCAGTGAAGCGGTATGGGAAGATGAGGCATGCTGGGGCGTTTGAGCACTACACTCTGGGGAACTATCAATGACCCGAGAAACATTCAGGCTGTACTACTCTGGATTAGGTGGAAGACAGAGCAAAGATGTTCAGGCTTTATTCTTCCATCTTACTGTCGACACGACCACTAAGCTTCTTTTCGGCAAGTCTGTCCACCCGCGGGTGACCAATCTATCAGAGAACACCGCAAGAGCATGTACTTTGACCAACGACAGATTCATTGATGAAGCTCGCTTTCTGATCAGTCTAGCTTGGTAGATAAGTATTGGATGGATCACACGGTCCAAGTCGTCGGCGGAATGTCAGGATCGTGTCTGAATCTGTGAATTACTTTGTGCATGGAGCATTGCAGTATCGCAAGGGACGGGCTAATTACGGAAATCATTGAGAGAATGCAAACTACGTCTTGTTGGATGAGTTGGCGTCTGATATGGATTCATCTTTATCAACTCAATAGCCAATACATAGGTCATCTCATTCGCATAGTTGCTCTACAAGAATTGATCATCTCTAGTGTCTTATACATCTGTATTACTGCTACCGCCTATTGCTGTGCCTCTTTCTGCGGTTTAATGTCGCATTTGATCTCAAACGGAGTTAGAGCCTGTAAGTCCGGATTAAGCCCGATTGTCATGACGCAGATGCAGGCTTGGCAAGGTACAGCTTCTGTATATGTGGCTCTCGGGCGACCTCACTCTCTCTCCAATACAATCTTTCAATGCTCAGTCAAGTTCATTCCGTTGCCTCACTCTCCTTAATTAATCGTCGTCACTTTATCTCAAGCTTACAAATTATGTCTCGCTACGCAGACGTTCACAAGAATACCTCTGGCCCTGGCGATGCTCGCCCAACTGCCCTGCAAATCGTGCGCGATGAGGGTCTCGAGGGTGCTTTGACGGATAAAGTCTTTTTGATCACTGGTACCTCTGCGGGGATTGGAATTGAGGTAGGCCGTGCTATTGCTGCGACCGGCGCCCGTGTTTTTCTCGCTGTGCGTGATTTGGAAAAGGGCAAGGCTGCCTGCTCTTCTTTCTTGAAGCCTGGTCAAGTTGACTTGATACATCTTGATACATCTGATATGTCCTCCGTTCGTGCATGTGCCACTGAGTTCTTGGAGAAATCCCCTACACTCAATGTCCTCATCAATAACGCCGCCATCATGGCTACACCTACACGCATCGAGACCAAGGATGGTTTCGAGCAACAACTAGCCACCAACTATCTCGGCCACTTCCTCCTTTTCTGGCTCCTCCAAGACGCGCTCCTCGAAGGATCAACCCCCGAGTTTAACTCCCGCCTCGTTAACGTATCTTCCTCGGGCCACCACGCTTCAGAGATCATCTACGACGATTTCCAGCTCAAAGCCCCAGACGCTTACAACCCTTTCAAGGCCTACGGCCAGAGCAAGCTCGCCCAGATCTACATGTCCAACTACGTCGACCGTGTCTATGGTCCCAAAGGTATTCACGCCACTAGCGTCATGCCTGGTGGTATCGCATCAAACCTCCAGAAGCATTTACCTGAGGCGGTGCACAAGGACATGAAGGAGAATCCATCGACCATCAATTTCATGAAAAGCCCTGAGCAAGGTGCCGCGACTACGGTTCTGGCAGCAGTTGGTAAGGAGTGGGAGGGAAAGGG